>RJWM01018489.1:0-40918 GCA_004363535.1 Dasyprocta punctata
TTTCCACAGATATTTTGTTGTAGTAAGCAAAGCGGAGCAATATTCAAGGAAGAGAGAATGTGGAGATGTTGGTGAAATGATGGGTTGTCATAATTAAATAAGAGGAACAAGTTTGAGATGCTTGTTGTAAACCATGGTGACCACAGTTAATGATGATATATTGTACTTTAGATAAATGTGAAAAGTGGATGTTAAATGTTCTCACCAAAAGAGGTTAAGTACTGTATATTGGGTAATATATTTGTCATTTAGCTGGGTTTAACCATCCACAACTACATGTGATTCAAAACATGGTACACATAGTACAAAGAAGTACATGTAAATGAAAACATATGTTTAATATTACAATAGATTTACGTAAATCAAAAAATTTAAAAATATAAAAATAGGCTACATAAGGTAATCCACATAAAAGGAGAACAAAGTTTAGAAGCCCGAGATGCACCAGTGTGAAATAGTGTTTCAAATGACTAATGTGTCTGTTCTTAGTGACTGAAGATGTAGCTAAAAGAAAGCGGTTTGTATTTATCCGTTCTCCTGGCCGCTGGTATTTTCACACATTTCTAGAAAAAATGTCCATTTCCTCTTTGAATATCTAAAATGAATTTTATTATACAGTGACAATTTCCCAAGTTCTGCTATTCCACACTTCTTTTTCCTTTTCTGCTATAGCTATGTTAAAGGCACAGATGTCAATCAAATACATAATATTAATGGAAATATGAAGAAAACCTGGCTTGGAGTATGAGTTGCAGGATAGGTTCCTATGACATCTTCTCCTTCCAAACACACATAATGGAATCTGAAATAATATGCCTCAATGTTAGTTCTTTGGTTACAGGAAATTAGTTACCATCTTAGTGAAACCTATATATAATCTGTAGAGAAATTTTGTATTTTTCTATATGTCAGTTTGTGCAAAACTCAATAAGGCGACTGTCTCTCTTTCTCTCTCTCTCTCTCTCTCTCTCTCTCTCTCTCTCTCCCTCCCTCTCTCCCTCTTTCTCTCTCTATATATCCAAACAAAACAAAACAAATACTTTATTTCCATGCTAAATCAATCACTGACAATTTAACTTTGGACTTCCAATGTTTCATAGATAGCTTCTGCTGACCAGCGATGCATGAAATATAAATGACTTACTACATACTTCCTTAGTCCTGCTACAGTCCTTGTCTGCAATTACGTTGGGCTTTTTTTGGTCAATTCCCTGTGACAATTTTGTTTGAAAGCTTAGACTGGCAGAATACCTCATCTCTGCTCCCACGCTTACTTTGGGGTTTAGGACACAGCCATTCCATCCCACTAAATATGCAGACCTGTCATTTTAAAAATACGCTGCGGGTGGCTCTGTTCCTCTCCTGCTCCAGAGCAGGAGCCTTTCGAGGGACCATCAGAGTGGAAGCAGTCAAGCAACCACATTTTGAAGTGACAGGTCTCTATCCATATTCTGTGGGACTAATATAATCTTTATTCTAACAACTGAACTTCTTAACTCCACAAGAGCCATGCTGGTCTCCAGCGTCTCTCAGTTAATCATTTCCAAATCAAGATCATGGGCAGTAGAAGCATCTCCAGGGCGCTTCCGAGATGTGGCTGAACTCAGCAGTCAGTGGAAGCAAGCACCTCTGAGCACACAGCAGAACTTTTTCAAATATCTTAGGTTTGCAATTTCGAAGAGCTTCTTTGGTGTCAGTTATTATGAGGAAAAGGGAAAGAGAGAGTGTTGGTTTGCCAGCAGGAGTTTACAAAGACCCATGACGTTACTAAATCACCAGACTCAATATGGAGTCTGGTGGATATTCGTGCAGTTCTTACATTCTGGCTTGGTGTAATTAACTTGGCAACCTCTGATGGTGGAACGCCATGGTCACGAACAGCAGGAGGATTCCGGTCAGTGTCGTGATTCCCTGCCAGAATTGCCTGGGCACTGCTTGTGTGATGCTTGGAGATAGTCCAGGCAGTCAGTCCCTGAAGAAGTGTACATGAATGGTGCTCACCCTCAAATTAACCTCAGCAGTTGAAAGCTGTGGCAGTGGAAATGGTTAATCCCAGAGATTTACCCTGTTGTCTGAATTTTGGCCAGTTGCTGACTGCCTTGCAGTGTTTTTTCCTGTTTAAAACTGATTACATGCAAGGCCAGGTACCATCGTGAAAGGCAACCTAACATCTTTGTGCCAGCTAGAAAACTGACTCTCAGGCATAAGCAGTTGGATTTATCAGAGTCAAGTGCTTTCAAACAGACAACTCCTCATCGTAATGCAATCCCCTCAGCGTTCTGCCCAACATGTAGGGAGGGCCGAATTGCTGAGGCTAAATGGCTAGGGAGAGAGGCAAGCTGAACGACTGACCCTTGTCGAGGTCCTTGGACACTCTGACCCATCTTTACTGCTTTACTTGAAATTATTATGTTACAAAACATTTTTTGTTAAAGTAAAAAATCTTCTCGTGGTTAGGGAATTATTATACAGTAAGAGGTGAGTGTGTGAGTAGCACAATCAGACCATCCTGAGTTGAATTTCACACTATCACACTTAGTCACTTCTCTTGTGTGAACACAAATGAATTCCAAAAGACTCTTTGAATTTTTCAAAATGACACATTCCCTTACCTGCAGTAATATGATGCTATTGTGACCTACACAGAGACCCTAGTCTTTATTGTGATAAGATGACAGGCAACTCATCCTCTTTTTTTTCTTTTCTCTTTTAAATTTTTGGGAATGAGGGTGACTCTCCTTTTCCTTGGAGGATGTAGGCTTTTTTGTTTGTTTGTTTGTCCTAGCCTAGAAAGTCACTTCAAATATTTTTCACAGTACTTATCACCTGGGATTATTCTACTCATATATCTATTTTTCCTGTATTATCCAATAATGTCCTCTAGAATGCAAGACACGTACAAGCATGGGTTTTCTGTTTTGTTGTGTACTCTTTTTCCAAATATATTTAAAGGACTGGAATATGAAATGCAGAATTAGAGGAATAAAATTATGTTGCTATCTTTTTTTTAAAACTTCATGCGTTATGTTAAGAAGAATGAACTTTTTCTTGTAGACAAAGAGCAACCATTGAATGGAATGGGGTCCTTGGAAAAGGAGGAGAGCAATTCCTACAACCTGATCTTCTCTCAGTGCCAACTAACTGTGAACCCCAAAATTATCTCTACTTGTGTGACCCCTGACACAGAAGCTTTACTTCCACTAATTGGGGTTACAAAATTTTTAACTTTCTATGATGATAATCAACACAGTCTGATTAAACCTACTAATTCCTTTGAAGAACTGCTAAAAAACCACTGAAGCACTTGAAATTGGAAGCACTGCTATTGACATACTTGAATCAAGAGTAGAAATTAGAAGTCTTAAATTGTTGTGATTTTATAACGAACTAGAGCTGTTTTTGTCAGTGTTAACTAACATGAAAAGGGAATTTACATATTACAGCATAACAGAGAAAGTATATAGGAAACCAGATGTCAACACTGAGCTTTGCAAGTAAATGATAATGAGCATATAGTTTTAAGTTTCAGTGCCAACTTTGTTGTGCATGTGACATAAAATATGTGAAGCCAAAGTCTGCAAATAAGGAATAGGTGTGAGTTTCTTTTGCAGCAACAAAAGAACATGTCAAGTAGATTGTGACTAAATAGCAGTTGCAACTCAGCAGGCAACCAAAATTCAAGGTGAGATTCTAGCGAGAGATGAGACATTTGTCCTCTCTGTGAGCTGAGAGCTATTAGTTACAAGCATTATGAAAATGTTGAGTGCTTCCAAAAGCACTCAGATTGCAAGAAATACAACCAAAGTGCGGTGATAAACTTCTGCAGTTATTTAGCTCATTATTTTGTATCAAAATTGAGTGGATCAGTAGCTATATCTCATTAATTGCTGCTTTGTTTAGCAGATATTCAATCAGAAACATACATCTCCGAAAAATAACTGTATTCATGAACAACTATAACTTGGATAACTTATTTTTTTTATATTTTAGCCAACTTTAAACTATAGTATATGTGATTAACATATTTTTCTCAATCACTTCTGTTGAAAGAGTAATCCAATTCTATTATTTTCTAGTTAATGATATGAATGAAATAAAAGGAAAAAAAAAGCAACATTTATACCAATGGGTTTCAGGTAGAGAATATTAAATTGAACAAAAGTATTATAGATTTTGATTTAGAAAATGTTCAGTATATGATTTTTTGAAACAGTAATTCTCTCACTTTCTTTTGATACATGGGACATGGTGTGTTGGGAACCGTCCCATCCTTTCAATACATGTAACAGGTAAATAATGATATCTTTACTTCGCAAATGAGAAAATAATTATTGGGAAAGTTTAAGAGACTTATGCTTGGTAGAATTCTAAGTTAAAAGTGAAATTGAAGATGAATTCAGCTCTGCCCGATGCTAAACTCTTTGAGCTCTCTAGTATTGTAGATAATATTGTATGATAAAGGGATAACATATTTTAAAATTTTTAATGGCATATTTCATATCAAAAGATAGAGTAGTGTTAATTTTCCTTAGGATTGTAGGTAAATCTAAAGCAGATGAAAATCAGTTGGGTTGCCTCAGTGTTATGGCCTCAGAGTGCCCTAAAGCATCATGGGGCAGATAAATGAGCCTTGAAACTCCAGCCCTAAGAATAACCCGGGATTTGACTTCTCTACTCTGGGATGACCAGCATTTGGTCTGATTAGTCCAGTGACTGTTCTCATAGTTCAGACATCCACTCTGCTCCATTAGCATCTTTCCCAATTCATTGAAAAATATTTTTAAAATGTAGAACAAGTTTTCCCAAAGGTCGAATAATAAAAACACAACTCCATATTTCAAGTATCATTTCCAATCAGTCACAGGCTACAGCCTCCTATCACTGTTAGGGAATTTTTATTTTTCCTTCCAGGGTATCACAGCTAGTCTAAGAGTTGTGCAGTTCTCTTATGAAATACTGGCTTAACATTCATTTGAACGACCACAGATTATGGACAGTTTTATGCCTGTCCCAACTATTAACTCTCAGGAGAATGCTTACCCCAGTATCAATTCTTTCAATGTCAGATTAAATTTTAAATAGAAATCTGTGGAAAGGTAAACATCCTAGCAAAAATATACCCTAATACTTAAGGGAGACTGTAAAATTATATGAGATAGAAGGGAATAAATGTCACGCAGTAAGAAAATTCTGAGGCATGCGTACACTGGGAGCCTCAGACTGTCAATGGTACAACCAGTTCCAACAGTGTTACTGCCTCCATTGCTATTGAAATCATCAACTTTAAAAGACACCCTCATTCAATACTCCAAATTTTCTTTCTTTGTCATTTTCTTCCTTACATGTTCCATTATTGTTGAAATGAATTAAAATTACCTTAGCCAAGTGTTGGGCAGATTAAGGAAAAATCTGCAGTATAAAGGAGAATCTATTTTAGACATAGCTAGTAGTAGCTTCTTGTTAAGGCCAGAAATTCTGAAATTATCAACTCACTTCACTGTCATTAGAATTTCTTCTTCCGTCCTTGTTTCGTCTCTCTACCCAGTTTTTCTTCCTGCCTAATTTTCTTCCTTCATTTTCTTTTCCCACCCTCCCTCTAATATAATGGTCATTAATCCTTTATATACCCTATAAATTAAATATTGCTCTCAATTTACCTATGAGAAAACAGAAAACAACAGGTTCAATAACTTGGAGAATACCAGATACTTAACAAGTAGCGAAACTGGGATTCAAATAGATAGTCTTCTTTTCAAATAAATCACTGAGATACTTTCATTATAGAAATATAAAATCATTTTTTGGCAATAGGTTCTTATCGTGAAGCAATTTTGTTTTACTTTTAAAAATAATAACAGCCTTGAAAAATGTAAGAGTAGAGACTGAAAAGGAAGAAGGTCAAAGTTTTTATAGAATAAAATCACACCAATTTCCCAGGGTCAAACCACTAAATGCTAGCTTGTGGAGAGTTACCTAATAAGGGATCATTATGCTGTAGTTTTATTCTTTGTTAAACAAGATGGCAATATATTAAAAGGTTTTTTTTTTTTAATTCAGAAAATAAAATCAGTGTTTTTCAGAGGTAAAAAAATTGACGGTTTGGAATCTTTTTTTTTTCTCTTAGAAATTTTGAAATATTTATCCCTCAGTGATTATATAAATTTTTCTACTGAAATAAAAATTTCATTTAATTATAAGGATTCATGTATTATTAGCTTTCCAAATTCTTCTTCCAAATAGTTATCTAAGCTTAGCTCAGAAATATTAATTCAGAGATATGCAACTGATATTCTGAAGGCTTTCCGTTTGTTATCTCATTCAGTTTTCAAAATAATTATCTGATTTAGATCCAAGAATGAGATTCATACACTTTTACAGATTGATAAACTGAGGCTTTTTGGAGTAAAATAGCTTTCCAAAAATCAACCTAGAAAATAAGGAAATAGGACCCTGTCTCAGTTAATATGACTCCCAATTCAATTTACTCACAACTATACTATATTAAAAAAATTAAATCATTCTTTTAAAAATTAATCATTTTCTTAATTTAGATATTTATACTTTGACTTCATATAGCTTACTACTTAAGCACCTTGTTACACTTAGACTAAAAAATATTTTTTTCTCTTACGTTTCAGTGGAATTTACTCCCAAATGTGATATTTTTCAAACTGTTAACCACATCTCTGATAGAAATATACCAGTTTTCTAAATTATTTCCAACTCCTCCAAAGTTAAAAGAGGAAATTTACCCTATTTCATATTGACATATATATTTAGTGTTTTTATTTCTTTAATTTATTTTTGTAGAAGTGTTGGAAATGTTGGAAAACGAAGAAAAAAGGGAACTTAATAAAAGTTCAGAGAATGATAAGATAGACTAATTATAATTGACAATAATTAGTTGTATATTTTAAAGTAGTGAGAAGAGAGAATTTTGAATGTCGTCAAAAGAAATAAATGTTAAATCTTTCATGTGTTTTGCATGCTAGCTACCGTGATTTGATCATTATCCATTGGATACAGGTATTAAATGTCATACTGTATCCCACAAATACATACAAATTTTGTGTGTCAATTACATTAAAAAAAAAACAGAAAAGACAAAAATAGGAAAAATGAGATCACTGAAGAAATCGTTCTTTCTGTAAATAATCCATCATTGCCAAATGGCTAGTTCTGGACAATAAGTTTTATGTGAATAATATGTGGTGACTGAATGTCAGAGATTTTTTAAAAAATATTGTTTCTGGCTGGGGTGGGTTCGTACTACCCATTGAGGAGACCTATGAAGTGAAAAAATACTAGGATTGGGGCCAGGGGTATAGCTCAGTGGTGTGGAGCCTGCCTGGCAAGTGCAAGGTCCTGAGTTTGATTCCAAAAGAAAAAATACTAAGGGTCATGTGAGAAGGTTTGTTCCTGCCTCATGTAGATTTCAATTTGCCCTTTTATTCCAAATGACTAGAATTACATGATTCACAAGAACTTCTTTTCACTGCTCTTCTTTACATAAGGGAAGTCTCAAATACCATGTTCAAGGCATTTTAATAAGTAACAAAATTATAATAAAATATTAGTGACAGCTATATTATGCCAGCTACAAAAGTATACAAAATGCATATATCAATGAAGCAGAGTTATGTCTGTCTTCTGAGACCTTCATAGATTCTCTGGGGAGTTCATTTCAGGTTTCACACTCTGGTCCTGGGTCTCTTGCACAAGAATCTCTTCTGACCATGTGAGTGTTGGGTCTAATGTGACTACTCTGAGCTCGTTCCCCATGGCCATTTCCTTTTGCAGGACCTGGGCTGCTCTCGGCTTCTTTTTTTGTTCTATTCCTCTGACTTGTAAGGTTTTCAAGCTTGACATTTCTTGCAATGATGATTTTTCAAGTCCCTGAGTTCTCACTGCTCTTTATGAATTACTCATCGCTACCAAAAAAAAAAAAAAAAAAAAAAAAAAAAGTACTTTCGCTTTACTCCAGATCTGCTTCCAAATGTCATTAACTCATTAGGTAAAATGCAGCGACCTTTTAAACAGGTCACGATCAAGTCTTATTTAAGATTCTTACTTTTTTTTCACTTTAAGATAATGAACAGCAGAGCATTAACGGTGCACAACTTTGCTTTTTTCATTTGTCCTTTCTTCTATAATATATTTTCAGAGGTTTTTTTGGTTATTGTTTAAAAAAATGTGTGCATGAATATATGGTCCAATTCTCCCTTATCAAGTCATTAAATTCCTTTTATGGACTGATCAAATAAAAAATACAGAAATCGTTTATTGACCACTTTTTGTATTCCAGACATCCTACGTGATCATATGTTATTCTCACAGTTGCATAAAATAGTAGTTATTATTTTCCTTATATCTCATATGTAGTGAAATACTTGGCAGGTGTCACCCATCTATCATGTGGCACAAAGTTTGCACCAAGAATTAACTGATCTGAAAAGTTTTTCATCATACATGTATGCTTACTATCCTTGATGAAACGTTATCGTCCTTTCTGAAAAATTCTTGGTTTTGAATTTGCCACAGAGTGAGGAATTTCTTTATCTGGTAAAGGTTTCCTTAGTGGGCTTAGGAAAGACATAAATTCTGGGGAAACAAAATACCTAACCTTCCCTTGTCTGAAGGGTGGGCCAAAATCTCCAGCCTTGGGTTTAGAGACATGTTATCGATAGTTTTATTTGGCTTAAAATCTAATTGGAAAACTTCCTAGAGTCTTGGAAAAAATTAGACTTGCTAGTGTATCTCACTGAAAGAAAAGTCTTTAAATTATGTAACAAAAGAATATTCCAGAATTTCTTTGTTGGCATAGTTAGCTTCGTAAATACACTCTAGTCAAATAAAAGTATAGACAAAAATACTGTCATATATGACCTCTCAATAGGTTAATGCAACATAAATTCCAACTTGAAAGTGTTATTCCACAGAGAATTAGTTTTGAATTGTTGCTCTTTGATACATAGTTCCAATAGCAAAACATGATGTTATTCCAGTTCCAAAAACCTCTGGAGAAAGCATGTATAGATAATTATTTCTACTTTCAGAGGGGGTAAACACAGCACAATATGTTTTCTTCCTAGTGGAGGTAGGGTAATATAGTGGCTTTAACTTTTAAAAAGACTTTTCTAATACAGCATCTAATTTTATTATTTTCTATACAGTAACTGTTTTTTCATTTATTTCTTTTTTGTCTCATTTCTAAAATTTAAGGTCTTAGGAATGGTCCATTTATTGTGTATCTTCTAAGTTTAATTCAAAATAAATAACATTCATTAAGAAAATACATTCTTACTACCTAATATTAGCATCTGGATGGGTATGTTGAAAAACAAATAGGAGCCAGATCTTTAATGTAAGGAAATGTGTAAGCTACTCAACGGAGATAAAGCAGAATTTCTTAACTTGGTTGACACCTAGAAGTAAGGATGCTCAGCTTTTTAGAGAAATCACCAATTATTTAATATTTTCATCCTAGATATATGGACTGACAACCTAAACTTTTTAAATTCATTTAACATTTAATCAACCATATGTTCAATATTAGCATACGGAATCATTGAAGTCAGAGCAGAATGACTATAGTTGCAATTTCCCACTTTTCTGAAGAATTTTCTGAAATTGTAATACTGCTCAGCCCATGCTAATAATTAATTGCTGATCCTAATATTTCAAGAATATTTTTCAAAAATACTTTCAAAATAGAATTCTTAAATTTAAATTTATTTTCTTCATTTTCATGGAAAGAAAGAATTTTTGCATCACGCATTTGTTGAATTGCTATGGAAAATTTATTTTTTTGGTACATAGATATATTTAAACCAAATAGAATGAGAAGGGAGAGTATGAGCATATTTCATAATGTACACTTGCAAACTGCGAAACATGCTCTGATTTCTCTTCTGGGAAAGATTCACAATTGAAGTTATAGTTCAAGAATTTTCTGGGTGAAATGAAGTTTGATATGAATGATAGTCTAAAGTCATTTTGTTGCTGAAATAAACCTTTGTTTTGAGGGAATAAATAGTTACATTGCAAAGTATCTCTCACTATCCAAGAATAAACCTCTTTAAGAATATGTAATTAAATTTATCCAGTCAATAATGTTTTTATCTTTTTTAAAAAAAAAACCTAAGGTTGAACATTAAGAGAAGCCATGCACCTAGGCATCTGATTGACACCACTTTTATTTAATATAATAATACCAATTGAGTTCCATTAAGAAGTTCATAATGGCCTTTATTTACATTTAATTAGCACCTCTCTGGATTAATTCCTCATTTTATAAACCTAATACAACCTTAATGCTGAAAGATGTGAATCAAATATGATAACAACATGTACCTGGTTGTTTTAATTAATCTGTCTAAACTGAACACGCCACTTCGAATTCATAAAGATCAAGCTTTATGCTACCCTTAGACTTATCATCGTGTTAATTGGCTGCTGTGTCAGGAGATGATCTTTATATTATTCTGCCTCTGTGGCAGGTAATGCAATTCTAGTTGGTTATGAACATGAAGAATAAATACATAACCCTTATTTCAGATATTTATTTATGCTAGAGAGGAATAAAAAGTAGTAAGATTGGTTTTGTGACTGGTGGAAGTACAGATGATCAAAATATTTTTCTGTATTTTAAAGAATTTTCTAAAATGAACATGAATAACTTTTGTTAAAAGTGATATTTATCCATAATTTATGAATATGTTGTGCTTGTGTGAGTATATACCTACGTAAATACACCCCTTAAGCATAGTTCAAACCACAGAGTTTAAATCTATGTCTGAAAGTCCTAGGAATAATTCATCGTTGTATTTTGTGGTTATAGTCTACTTGATTTGCACATTTGCAAAAGTGACAAGCAGGCTAAACTAAATGAAATAATACAAACTATAAGTGGCTTGGATAAGGGACAATGTGAATGATGCATATATACATGAATAAATGATATCTTATGATTCTTCCATCTGGGAAAATAGTTGGAGACCTCAAATACAGAGGTAGTTTGCCAAAATAGCATTAGTCTTTAATAAAGTAGTTTCTCCATTTAACTGTTCTCATTGGATTGGATTCAAGACAATATAGATACTGTCAGATTCTAAGATCGGTGAGTTTCACCTGGTTGAATAAACGATAACAAGTTATATCAGAGGCATATTCCACAAATTTGTGATTATCAGCCATATTTAGGTTTAGAAAAACAGGAACAACCTAGCTATGGAGACAAAGCATTCAAAATATTTTTACATGTCATATTTTACAATGTCATATTTTAGATAATTAATACCCAAAGTGGTCTGATGTGATAATTTTTGATCTGTTCCAAAATTTAAGACTAATGTACTATTACAGGAGTTCTATGGTAATAACAGGAATTGTAAAATTTCTATAGTACTGCTAAAAAGGAGAAGGGATATTTTAAATTTCAAAGTTAATTTTTCAGTGAACTTTTTCTCCTTATATTGACAATATTAACTTTCAAAATTCTATCATATTGTTTGAATCAGTGATCTCTTAAAGAATCTTTAGCCTAATAGCTATCTGTCTTTGTTATTTCTATGTTATCCCTAAATTAAACTTCTGTCATTTGGGACCCCACACAGAGACATAGAGAAAAATCGTTTTCAGGAGAAAAAGGACACAAGTAATGCTTAAATAAATAGAAATTCAACTGCAACAAAATTAATAAATCTTCATAAGCTGGTGACTAAACAGCATTCATTTTACTCCAAAATTAGATAACAATCTTTTTCTTACTTTGTCCAGTATAAATAAGGGCTGAATATAGCTGCATTAAGTAAAGGCTGTGAGTCCAGGGGATTAAATGGGAAAGTGAAAAACTGCATCAAGGCTGGAAAACTTACATTTTAATTCTGGTTATAGCTCTGCTTAGTTCCGTGATTGAATAAATCACAATTTTTGAATCTTTTTTTCATCTATAAAGATTTATTTGATCTGTGTAATTTTAACATCCTCTTGAACACTGGGTTGATTCCATTTACACGATACTTTTGTGGGGTTCTAAGTGGAATAATTTGCTTACAACCAAAGGTGAACTCAACTGTTTACCAGCTTGAGCAGTGAATAATAAGAGCTACTGATTCACATTTCATCAGATTTGATTTTATTGATTGTCCTCCTTAGCTAGTGCTGATGATTTCTCCTTTGCATTTGAGATCAACATGATGAGTTGTGTGTTTACAACCTATAAAATGAGATCTCAAAGCAGACCCCAAAAAGACATCTGAGAAATTAGTTCTTTCTTTGGTGGTGGTAGTACTGGGAATCGAACTTTGGACCTTATGCTTACCAGGCAGATGCTTACAAACTAGTTCATTTTATCATGTTTGAAAAAAAGCATACAGCTCTGTAAATTACTTGAACTATGTATTTATCACAGCTCCCTTCATGCCAGAAAGTGAAAGCTCACAAACAGTCCATAGCTTGTTTAATATTACAAACTTACTGTTTCCCAAAATAGTAAATCTCTTTTGTTATACTGGAAGATGGGGATTTAAAAATTTCCCCAAAGAGTGTAAAATTTGTATTCAACATCCAGTGGCAATGAACCTTTTCAATAAAAGCATTTAAATGTCCTATTCTGAGGTGACAGAATGAGGTGGGCAGTATAATATGATGGTTAAAAACAGGAACCTGGATGTGAAACTTAATAATAACATAAATTTGACCAACGACTTTAACTTTTATTAGTCTCAGTTATATTATCAACAAAGTAGAAATAATAATATACTTGCTTCCTGGAGTTGTTACAGTGTTTATTATTATGGTGGCTGTTACAAGCTGTTATGTAAATAAGACTAGCCATGAAAAGTATTTCAGTATTCGAGAATAAAAAGGAGCTTTCCCATGTTTCTTTGTTTACTATTAAAACTTCATTTTCTACAGCTACACCACCCTGAATGTGTCTGATCTCGTCTGTTAAAACTTAACTGAGAGATAATCTGAGCTGTATGTGGACAAGTCAAGAGTTTTAATATAATCACAGAATTTTTATTATATAATTTTAAAACATTTTCATTACCAACCTCACCCTCATGCCTCCATCTAATTTCTGTCTGTATGGATGAGTCTTTTCTGTCTATTTTCTATAAAGAGAATTATATAGTTTGCTGTATTCTGTAGCTGGTTTTTTTCTTAGCATACTATTTTGAAAGTTTCATCTACAGTGTAGTATCCATCAATATTTTTTATTGCTTAATATTCCATTGTATGGATTTATCACAATTGTATCATTTATCAGTTGATGGCATTTTGTCGTTTCAACTCTGGCAATCACCTAGTACTGCTAAAAACATCCAGGTACATGATTTTGTGTGGACATATATTTTCATTTTTCTTTGGTATGTATGAAAGAGTAAGATTGCTAGGGCCATATGATAAGTCTATGTTTAATATTCTCAGGAACTTCTGGAATGCTTCCCAAAAAGCCTATGCAGTTTTACAATCCCACAAGCAATATATGAAAATTTTCATTTCACTACTTCTTTGCCAACGCATTTCCCGTCAGTTTTAGTCATCCCGCTGTGTGGGAGATTGTATAGCATCAGGATCTTGGTTTATATTTCCTTAATGACTAACAATTGAGCACTTTTTCATGTGCTTTTTGACCATTTTTGTATCCTTGGGTACATATCTATTCAAATTTTCTCCATGCTTTTAACTGATTTATTTGTTTATTGTTGAGCTTGAAGAGTTTCTTATATCTGGGCATCAACTTTTTGTTAGGTACATGATTTAAAATTTTCTCCCATTCTATGGGTTATTTTGCCACATTTTCTGTTGTGTCCTTTGAAGCACAAATAATTTAAGAAATCCAATTTATGTAATTTTTTTCACTGCTTGTGTTTGGTGTTGGATCTAGAAACAGTTATGTATGTTAGAAAAACTTACTCTTAACTTTATTCTAGGAATGAGTAATTTTAATTGTTACCTGAAGATCTATGATTCATTTTTAGTTAATTTTTACTTAGAATGTGAAGAAGAAATCAAGTTTCATTTTTGGCATGTGGAAACCCAGTTGCCCAAGATTGTTTCAATAGACTATTCTTTCACCATTAAGTTCTTGGCATCATTGCTAGATGTCAATTGACTCTAAAAGCAAATGATTATGACTAGGTTCTCAAATTCTGTTTCATAATCTATATGTCTATCCCATGCTAGCACCACACCACTTTGAGTATTGTAGCTTTGTAAAAAGTTTTAAAATTGAAAAGGATGAGCCCTGTTGTTTTTCAAGAATGTTTTACTCTTTGGGTTACTTTGAGTTTTGGTATAATTGTTAGCCCAGCTTATCAATTGTTAATAAGTCAGTTGGAATTTTTGTATGGAAATAGTTGAATTTGTATATCAATTTGGGGAAACTTGCCATCTTTAAAATTTATTTTTTGACTCATGAAGATGGACTGTATTTCTCTATATTTCGATGTTTTCCAATTCTTTTTAATAGTTTTATATTTTTCTTAAGTATTGTAGTTCATTTGAAAAGATTGCGAAAAGTTAATACTAACTATTAGAAGTTTGTTAGAATTCACCAGTGAGGTATGCAGACATTTTTTTTATTAATGAGACATTTTTAAATTATCTACTCAATATCTTCAGAAAATTACATTTATTTATATTTTCTTTTTTTTTGAATCAATTTTGATGTTATTCTTTTCTAAGAATTTGTCTGTAAGTAAACTAGATCTAGAATATAATTCTGATAACATCTTTGTAGTCCTTTCCCATATTTTGATAAGGAAGTCACAATTTTAATTCTTTATTGCAGTAACATATCTTCTCTCTTTTTTTTCTTGGTCATTTCCTCTAAAGTTGTTAATTTTTTTGACTCCTAAATTTTTTAAATGCCAAAATTTTATTCTACTGATTTTTTCTGTGTTTTTTTTCCTATATGTCACTAATTCATAATTTGACCATTATCAGTTCTTTTGTTTTACTCACTTTTGAGTTTATTTAGTTCTTCTTTCAGTTTCCTAAATTAGGAGGTTCTGGTTTTTATTTCAGAGTATTTTTTTTAAAAATAAAGCCATTTGTAGCTATAAAATTGTATGTTTATCACTTGTTATGTGCATCCCATATGACTTGGTATGCTGTTCCTTTAATTTTCATTCATTACAAACTATTTTCCAGTGCCTCTTTTAATATCTTGCTTGTTCCATAGATTACCAAGAAGTGCATTTTTAAATTTCACATGTGCAAAACTCCCAAGTTTCTGATTTTCTCTACTTTTATTCTCACTTCGGCAAACATACACTTTTTATAAATTCAATCCCTTTATATTTAGTGAAGCTTGTTTTATGGCCCAATAGACAATTCAAACTGTTCCATGGATGTTTACAATAAAGTATATTCCGGTGTCACTGACTGGAGTGGTCTAGAGATAGATGTCATGTCTAGTTCATGATTCTGTTCAAGTCTTCCCTCTTTTGCAATCTTTTGCTTACTTGTGCAGTCTTTTATTGTAAGTGGGGTAGTGAAGTCTCCAACAATTATATTTGAATTGTGCACCTTTAATTGTGTCAGTTACTACTTCATACTACTCATTGGAGCTTTGTCCACTGAAGTCTATTTCTCCTGCACTATGTTGCTCATAATAATGCTCCTCACAAGGTTCCTCTTGAGCATACATTTCACCTTTATCCCCTCCTGTGACCCCAGACATGACTGGTTTTTTCTGAACTCTGACTGACTTTCCTTGATCTTCCTTGTCAGTTTCTGACCGGTGTCTCTATGTTGATATTTCACGCAGATTTTAGTTATCACTGCTTGCTAAAACAATTGGCCTTCTCTTTGCAACAATGCTCTGAAGTATAATTTTTTTTGTTGTTGTTCAAATCTGGTCAAACTAACGCCCAGTTCCATTGCAAGAGTAGTTTTGGAGGCAAGTCTTTGAAGTTTATTTATACTGGAGGCGGGTTCTACCTAGCTAAAGTCTGCATCTTTTGATAGTGTTTCTAGGCTCAGATTTTCCTTCATGTGGCTTCACACAGACCCCCTAGAATGTTCCATGTTCATGGCTGCTCTTGCCCTACGTAAGCCTTCATGAAGATGGAGGCTAATCATGGTTAAATTGCCGCAGACTTCCCCTGTTCTCACCAAAATTCCAACAATATTCTTAAATAAATATTTGTTCATTTGCTTAAGGCAATTTCCTGACAACTGATTTTGTTTTTGTTTTTAATGTTTATCTGATATGGTTATTTTTTTTCTGGGAAATGTTAGCACAGTTCTTCATGCCACCGACTTGAAGTTGTTCTCCCCAGGATGTTTTTAATTAGTTCCTTCTTGTGGTTTGTCTCATCTGGTATAATTATATGGTTAGGGCTCTTTGTCGTATAATTTTTTTCTCAACAAACATTTTCTGGCCACATCAAGCAACGGGATTATTCCAGTCAGCAGCGCAATGACCTCAAACTCAGAGAAGCCCTGGAGTTGTGAATATAGATGAGGTGGACCTTGGGAACCTGCTTACTCAGGACTTCCTCCACAGATGGCTCTCACTTTATGTCCTAATTTATGTTTTTGAGAGGAGTAAGGGTAAGAATTTTTTTTATTGAAGGTTTAATGCACTTCATGACTTATACAGGCTGCGGAGAATCTTAGAGAGGTACAAAAAGGCCACAAATACTTGTGTCATCTTTCAGAGATTTATATCAATAAAAGTCTTTCAAATCAAAAAACCATTTAACATGATAGGACCAATGAGTTATACGTTGATCCATTGATTCCCTGCCTTAATATTCAATCTCAGTCTCTCAGTCTCTCTGTCTTTCTCTCTGCCTCTGTCTCTCTGTCCCTGTTTCTGTCTCTGTCTCTCTCTTTCACGCACACACACATACACACACACACACACACACAAACACAAACAAACAAAATCAAGTTTTTTGAGTTCTGCCAATGAGAGGCACAGATGGGAGACTGAGAGGATGAAAAGAGTGGCTTCTTTCATCTGTCCAGTTTCCCATGGATCTTCTATTGCAGTGGAGCAAAATTAATACTAGTGATGGTGGATACAGAAGCACGGGCCCAGGGAGGCAGGTCCCAGTTCACTGGCCATCATGGCAGAAGCTTCTAATAGCAGAGATCCTGAGATACAGGAAAATCCTACTTCACTTTTGTTCTTCTGGATGCTGCCTGCAGTTACTAAACTTCTTATTCCTCTATGTCTTCCAACATCCTCATAAGAAATTGTGAATTAAGTTTTCTCTCTCTCTAAAATATTGAGAGTGGTTTTCCCTTTACGGTATTTATCTAAAACCTTCCCTCTAAACTAAAAAGGTGGAAGGGAAAAGTGGAGTGCGGTAGTTTCAAAAGTCAGGAGTACAATGCCTCAATGATAACAGCTGGCATGAAAAGTGTCCACTGGTTATCCATCCAACCCATTACCACGTGTACAATTTTATTTGGATTAAAAATACTTAGGAAAAGTTAAACTTTTAAAGTGTTTAGAAAAAAATATACAAAAGTTTTCCGTCTGTCAACAGTCATAGATGTTGTGGAGAGTACACAAAAGAAATTATAAAAAGTATGCTTCATAGACAGGTAAAACTCACACTTATCAAAACACATTAAAATGAATAAACCACAATCTAGGGTGAAATATTTGCAAAATAAACATATTTAACAAAGTATTTTCATCTTGAATATTCAAGTAACTCTTGAAACTGAAATATAAAAGAAATACAATTTTTTAAATAAAAAAGGTAAAAAGGATGAAGAAGACACTTTGAAAAGAAGATATATAACTGGGAAGCAAGCACACAAAAAGTATATCAAAAGCATTGATCATCAGAAGAATGCCCATAAAGCCACAAAGAAATACCACCAAATGTACTGGAATGGCTGAATTTAAAGGATTAACAACACCAAGTGTTGACAACGATGTGTCAACCGGAATACTCATATAAAACTAGTGCAAATTGAAAGTGGTTTTGTAGTGTCTTATAAAGTCACATAGTCATGTCCTACAACTCAACAAGTTCATGATAAGTGTTTGCCAAAAAAATGTTCTTTACAAATCTCATAAAAAATGTTTGTATAACCCTTATTCTTTTTAATAGCCTCAAAATAGAAACAATCTTTATCGAAACAACAGGCAATAAAATACAAACTATGATACAAATACAAAGAACATTATTTAGCAATAAAAATTAATAAACCATTGGTAAGAATGACAACATGAATTTATTTTACAGAAATTATTTAACAAGAAGGAAATCAGATGCAGAAGAATACTTACTGAGTGACTACATTTACTTAGTTTTTAGAATAAGTAGATTATAGTGAAAATATCTGCAAAGTTTATACTTTTGGAGTTTGGGAAACATTTATGAAAAAGCAGCATGGATCATGGAACTTTTAGTGGTGAGAGATTTATCTTTACAGGGATGTTTACATGGCAGTACACATCTTTCCAAAATATCAAAGTTCAGTTAGGTTTCACACCCATAACCTTATGTAAACTTTCCCATCAAAAGAATTTTTTAAATAAATATCAAAGAGGTAAATATTCTAGTCACACACTTCTTCACCTTTATTTGTTGCACAGTTAATGTAGATTTTACTTCATAATCAGCCATGAACTAGAAATAAGGGTAAAATGTAGTCTCCTTTAAAGCCATGCATCTTAAGAAAAAAAATTAGTTGTATTAGTTCATTTTCTGTTGCTATAACAGAACACTTGAGACAAGGTGATTTATAATGGAAAGAGATTTATTTGTCTCAAAGTTTTAGAGGTGCAATAGCATGGCGCTAGCATATGCTTGGTTCCTGATGTGAGTCTCATACAATTTCAATGTGTGGCAAAAAGAAGAGCAAATAGTTATATAGGGAAAAGAGAAAAGGCAAGTAAACTCCCACAATAGGTAACTCATTCCTATGAAAACAAAAAGGCAGTAGTCCATTTGTGAGGACTTCACTGCCACATCCCATCTCTTAAAGGCTCCCGTGACATCTGAGTGCCATGACATGCGCAATTAAATTTCGACATGAATTTTGGCAGGAAACACCACATACAAACCATACCATTAGCATAACCAGTTTCAGTCTTTGGTAAAAAGGGGAAGACTATATAACTCTTAGGAAAGTGTAGGAAAGAGGCCAAGTATATATGTATGGAGCTTGACTGGAAAATTTATTCTAGAGAGAGCAAAAATAAGGTATCTACAAATATTTGGATTAAATTAAAGATAAAGAATAGAAGCTAATGAAATGTAGTTAACATAGAAGGGCCAGATCATGAAGATAAGAAAAAAAACAGGAAAAAAGGAGTAAAATGAAATATAACATGCTATACAGTTCTCCTCCTGTTCCATTTCTTCCTTCTCCTTCTGCTACTTCCTCTTCATTTTCTTCATTTTCTTCCAAAGTTACTCATTCATGTACCATGTTTTATTGCAATTTGTTAACATCATTGGGAAGTCTTCGTGTGGTTCTAAATCAACTGATACTAAGTCTGTTTCCTGTCACAGCATGGTGGCTACTTTAAACTAGTTACACGTTTCCATTTTGTTTACTTAAACTATAATAGAAATAAAGGAAAGTCAATAATTGCTTGACCTGCTGAGTAAGACTCAAGCTTTCTGACACAAAGGAAAATGCCACACTTCATGCCATTTTGTAAAATATTGGCTAACTTCATAAAGTAATGCGATCACTCTTACACTAGTTCTACTGTGTCAAGTGCAGTTTAAGGATTAAAAACACAATCCTTGCAAAAACTGTGACTGGGTTAAAATTGTAGCTCTGTCCTTTACCAGCTGTATAACAGCAAACAAATCATCTAACATCTTTCAGCTTTAGTAACCTTGCCTATAAAATTTAGATAATACCTGTTTGAGATGGCTGATAAATTTAAATGAAAAAATGTATGAAATTTCTCAACACCTGCATTAACCTTATGAATCTATTATCAAATATATGACTAACAAGCTGTATGTTTTTATTTATTAAAACTAACATTTGTTTGTGCCTGTTTCTATTTACTAAAACTAAAGTTTACTTGAATCAGAGGTTAGCAATCTTGAAGATCTATTAATAAGTTGAAAAGAAGCAAACAACACCAAACAAACAAAATAACAAATTATCTTCCTTGAATTTGTTATAAAGCTAATTGTAGCACACAATTTTTAAGCTTCAAAGTTTTTGTCTACAGACCGATAACCTTCTAGCTTTGAATGGACTTATTCTACTCCTCTTCACATTTAGGCTCTGTTTTTCTCCTCCTGTTCCTTGTTAGGTATTTCTCTGATGCTCATTTATTTTTGTTGCTGAGACTCCTAGTCCTAGATTTAAGGCTTTTAAATTCTGTCTGATTATTATTCATTCAATCACTTAAGAATTACTGATTAATTTCTCACGTTGTGTAAGATGCCATGCTGGGCACTGATAATACAAGCATTTGTTGAATAAGATAGACGAAATTCCTCTCTTCTTAAAAAAATAAAAAGCAATTTAAGAAACATTAAGTGACCAAGTAAGCAGTCATTTAAATTACTCTTATTGGCAATATGAGGAAGTGCAGGATTATAAAACACTGTATTTAAGGGAGTAGGGGTTTGAGGAGACAAGTCCCTTGAAAAGTCACATCATGTTGAGATGTAAGGTGAGTAACCATTTGTCACAGTTGCATGAACAAAAATCTTAAATACAACATAAAGGATCCTTCAAGTTCTTTGAAGAAAGTCTATGCACTGGAGCTCAGAGAGAAAGAATAATGGCTCCCAATGTGATAACCAAGGTAGGCTGGCACTGGATGATGGGACTCTTTTCAGGCCATCTTAGACTATGTTTATAAGTTAGTTTTTCTTAGTAGAGAAAGTTTTACTGCTAGTTTTGCAGTGCACCGCCTAGGCTGACCCTGGTCAATCTGTGTTTGCCATTAGCCTTTGAGCTCCCTGCTGTTATACACTCAATCTGCCTGAAAGGCTGGACTTTCTCCTTGGCTGCCTGAGCCTCTGGCTGTAACTCAAATTCTGTAGGCCACTAAGATTTCTCATCATTGACCCTACAGGCAAAGGTTAGTGACATCACTGGATATAACCCTTGACCCTGGGTCAGCGACTTTGGCCAACTTTTCTCTCACCTAAAAGCAGACTCTCATTGACAATGATTTCTAGTTTGAGCATTAGAGGCTGTGATGAGAATTTTACCCGCAGGCTAACTTCAGCCCTTTCTCCCGTTTCCATTCTCCTCCATAGGATATCAGCTGTACAGTTGCTTTTTACTAGACTTTTTAGATGTACTTAGACTTAATAGATTTTACTTCTCTTCCTTGCAGTATCCCTGCAAGGTGAATATTCTGAACTTCACTTTCCCAACGAGAAATGTGAACATTAAAAAGATTTGCTCACTTGCCCAAAGTTATACAATGATTACAAAGTACAAATATATTAACTCAAGTCTCTGTGGTTCAAGGGAAAAATAACACCAGGCAATGTTAATTATTTTGCTTCTAGTTATAAAGAAAACCCATAACACAGAGCTTTGAATCACATGTAGAATAAAGACTATCCAAGAAAACAGTGTTCCTTAAAACATGAGGCCCATTTCTTACTCTCTTTTTTCCTTCTTAGCTACTAATCTTTGTTTTCTATTTGTTTATAGATTAATCCCTCACCTTCAAAATGTAGCAGCACCTTTACAATTCTTTAGCTCTCTTCTCTCTCCCACTAAGAACTACAAGTTTGTTCTGAACACACAACTCGTTCTCAAAGTAAACTGGTGGGACTTCAAATCAAAGTCCTAATTCTAAATTGCATAGGTCCTGCCCTTTGATGACATGCTTTCCTGGTATTTTTAAATTTTTGTTTTCAGTAACAGTAGCAAAATTAACTGAGGTCAAAGGCAAAAACACTTTTCAATTTTAAGACACAGGAAACACATTCTACTTTGATTCTCATTTTTCAGGCCACTAATGTAGACTCGACAAATGTAAATTAGGGAGTAGACTACATGAAAAAGAAAGGGACAAAAAGGGTCAGTTATACTAACTCTCAGGAAAGTTAAAACAGGAGAAGAGGTCATTAGTCTTTATTAAATTGGCATTTGTTTAGGAAAATTATCTACACTGAAGTTATCAGCTTACTCTAGAAGTATCATAACCTTCAATAAATGTTCTTAAACTGGAATCTATTTTTTTTACTCAGAAGTATTTAAGAAAATTTCCAAATAATGTTGCAATGTACTTGATCTTAATTTATCTTTCTTGAAAACTATAGTCTTTGAACTAATCGCTATATAGTATACATTGCCAGGTGCAAAAAGTTTACAATACAATAGAATTGTGTAAAACATAGGAAAACAAAGCACCATAAAGTAGTATCTCAGTAATGTTTATACATCAGAAATATAAGACAACTGGGACGAGACCTTAGGGAAAAACATGGATTTTAATTTCAGACTCTGAGATGTAGAGTTGTTTGATGATTTGTGGAGTATATGTTGGTTTTGATAGGCTGCTGTAATTTCTATTGTATTCCATTTGAGGATACCCAGTATTCAAAAGTGACTTCCTTTTGAAGCCTTTTGTTTGAATGACATTCTTTTTGGAACATTTGTTCTCTAAAATTTAATTAATGTGTCTTTTTGGCACTTAAAATATCATCTAAATAGGTTTTTGTGTAGGAGTGGGTAGGTAGTTTAAACCAAAGAGATCAAAAATAAACTCTGGACTCATTTTTATCATATTGCCAAGAGACACAACCGTAGACAAACATCCACTGTTATGATAAGCAAGAACTGAATCTCAATTCCCATTCAGGGTACTGAAAATTCCACCCGTAATATATTTGTAAACATATTGTCATAAAATCAAACTTCTTGATGCTACATCACTTGGAAATTGTGCGGGGGACCTGAATCTAGGAAATGTAATTTCCCTGTTGCTTACCTTGTGAAAAACCCTATTTTTAATATCAACTGTGTATGAAGTAGATGGTGACAACCTCATCTCTAATGCAATGAGAGTTGTGTTTATTTTACAGAGTTTTGCTTACAGCAAAGCACAGAAATACCACAGAGAGGAACACATACTTCATGGGTTTGTTACTGATTATTTTGAGTAGACAATCGGTCTTCTAGCTATACTTAGATTGTAGAAAGATGTATCAACATGCAAAACACTTTCACTTTCAGAGATATTTAGGTCAAAAAGAACACAGTATGTATTAATTCTTGTTACACAATTGAATGCAATTCATTTAAATAAATATATTAAGTACATTCTGTATGCAAAATAGCAATCAACCTAAACTTTTTCTTTCTTTCTCATTAAGCATAATGGTATGTAGTGTTGAAGTACAGTACAGTACATTAAATTCACAGATGGAAACACTGCCTTTGAAATCTGGGATAATTTTTAGCTTTCTTTTTGAAAGCCAGTGTGTGTCCTATGAGCATTGTATGTTTCATTTTAAGCCACCAAAAAAATATAACTGAGCAAAATATAAGACAAAACCCATTTAAACGTTTATTAGCATGCACTTTGAACTACTATTTCAAACTGATGAATGGCAATGCTCATAGCTCCAGTATTTTTTCTTAGCTTTACCTTATCATACTTTTGATATAGAAATGACTTCAAAGTTTATATGATTTTTCTGGCATTTTGTAAACCACTAATTTAGTCAAACTATCAGTAGCTCGTTGAGTGTATTCTTAACAATTTCTCTTAAGAAAATTTTGCTCGAACTCAAAAACAACTTAATGTTAATAAAGTATTAATGACATGGAGTTTCAAATAGCTGTTCTTTAGAACAAATCCTTCATTCTTTTATGAGATCTTTCACTTTTATACCTGTCAATTGGGCATTGGATGCTCATTTGCCCTTAGTAAGAAATCAAATGAAATCTTCCTGCAGATGGTTATACTGTGTTTGCTAATTTTTCCTAACTAAACTGGGGCCTCGTCTCACTCCTTTTTACTAAGTGCTATTTACGAAGTGTTCCCACTCTGTTCTTAAGGCCTGTTATGTCGCAGTGCCCCGCACCATGCCTGGCATTTCATCACATTGTCAAGGCCTGGTAACTCACAGTTGTCCCCTTACCAGACCCAGTGGTTTTTGCTTCCTTTCTCAGGAATTAAAGCTTGACATCTGACCTCACTAGTGACATTCCATTCCCCCAGTCAGCTAAATGTTCCCTATTCCTTTTTTTACTTCCTAAAAGAAGCTTAATTAAAACTCTTAATACAAAAATGTAAACTTCTCAGAGACCTTGTCATGCACAATCTCCCATGATGCAAGTTCTGGTCTGTAGGGTATCAGAGGGTCCAACTAGAACAGACTCAGATGATGCTACTGCTTATCACATTAAATACAATCTGTTTGGTGATGTTCTCCCAGATACTCAAGCTTTGACCAACCACAAAAAACAATAAAACACTGTGCTCAGATGAAATGATAAAAGAAGTAATGTTAACTCCATGATTGCTTTTAAAGACTATTAGGAGATTTTAATTTTTCTGGATATCGGTGTAAAATATTGGGAGTAGTTACCATAATGATTTCAAACTATTTTCTAATAAAGAGATGTAAGTTTTCTGTAGGCTAAACAGAAGTATTTATTTTCTTTCTGTATCCCTCCCACCTAGAACATTCTTTGGCACACAGACATTGCTCAGTAAATATTAATTATGTAAATATGTAAGAAACAGATGAAATCAATGAGCATCTATATGCCTATCTATATAATAATATATTTTTAGCAGCTATTCTTTTCTAGGCTTGGTGGAAATAAGAACAAATAATTTATCAGTGGCCCTGACCCTTGACCACAGCTTATTCAACAATAACTCATCTAAACTGAACTGATCATCAGTCCCACTTCTCCCATTCTATCACTGGAATATCAGCAGATGTAAACTTTGACTAATAAATATCTTTGTTGGGATTTATGGTTTTGGGGAAAAAAGAAACCAATCTTGTTGTGATATTTGTTTTTGAGATGTGAAATGCAGCACTTTTTCAGTCTTCAGACAGCAAAAAGGCATGGGCAAAGATCCTTGATGTTCTGTGTCCCCTAACTCTAACTGTCCTTAATACCCAGAGGCATTTACGATCTTCAGTCATGATAGCATCCACAAAGTGAATTCTATAATTTTCTTAAACTAGCTCAAAGTTTCTTCTTCTTTATGTATTGTAATTAAAAGAATTCTAAGATTTCCCTCCCTTTCCATGTTTTGTCATCACTGTGACAAAACACCTAAAACAACAAAGTAAGAAAGTTTTCCTTTTTTTGGTTCTGGAATTCTGAGGTTTCAGTCCATGGTAAGCTGACTACATTGTTTTTGGGCCTATGCTGAAACAGAGACATCATAGTGGACGGCAGGGGTGGGGAAAGTTGCTCACCTTATGGCCACTGGGAGATAGAGCGAAGAAAGGAGCCTGTGAGGAAGTTTCCTCCTCCAGATTTCATTCCATGTGGGCCCTAGCTTGTTGAATGATGCCAAACCCACTTGAAGCAGGTATACTTCCGCATTTTTTTGTCCCATCCAATCATCTCTGACAATACCCTCACAGACACATCCAGAAATGTGTCTTAATAATTACTTAGGTGTTTCTCAGTCCACCAAGTTCACAATGAAGATTAACCAATGCATTTTCTTTCTTCTTTCTTTTCTTCTTTCCTTATTCTCTACCTTCTGACTTGAAAATTTACCCATTAGTTCCTCCATTTTCTATTTAAATTGCATAACTTTTAAGAGAGATATTTCATTGTAAAATAAAAAATCAGTTGGGAAACATCAGTTCCCAAAAGACTGAGTCTCACTGTTAAAGGAATACAATGAAGAGAATCATGGAAAGAGAAGTTTTAGTCTTTCACAACTGATCACATTTTCTGTTGATATAGTCATGGGGCCTTAATAGAGAAAATTAGCATTATTAACAGATTTTTTTCCTAATAAGATATTTTCTTCCCATTAGGTCTAAATACTACATTTCTTGACAGCATAGCTGATGTAGTTATTACTGTAAGTGCCAATTACTGAAGAAAAGAGCATTCTATGCTCAGTCTGAAGCTTCCTCCAGGATGCTAAAGGGTCAAAGTATCTGAAAAGCCCTCAGTACAAAACACTCAGGATTTGTGGCACTGACCATGTTTTCTGAACTCCAAATCTGGAGATTAGTTAATTGAGAATCTTAGCCTTTAAAATGAAATTTTGAAGACCCATAAAAGAAAAAAGGTAGAAATTTGTTTAAAGGTTTATAATTTTGAAAATCCATGCACTAACTAAAGCACTGGTTAGTAGCTGTTATCTTCATAACATTCATTAATGATAGCTAGTTACTAATAAGAAGTACAAAGCACATTATTAAAATCTTTATATATTTGTAATTATTTAATTTTTGTATGCTACACTTCTGATACAGCTATTATTATAAACCTGACCTTATAGTCAAGAAAACTTTAGGCCACAGAAGATAAAAAGACTGAGTTTCACTGATAACATATTTGTCACAATTTAGAGTAGTTCTACTAAACTCAAAAGCTAGAATTTTTGAGTATCCTATACTAGTTTTAGAAACCTGAACTGATTAAATTATATTTTCCAAATATTCTTCTAAAATCAACATTTCCTCTAGATGACTTGCTTTTCTTTGGTGTTTCATGGGATCACTATAGACTGTAAAGTGAAATGAAGAATAGATTTGAAACATTCATGAAATTCAAACAAAAATTATTTAACAGTTTCAGGGCTACAAAAGTGGTCTTCTAGTCTTCATTTAAAAAATAATATCATGAGGTTATGGAGAATGAACACATCTTTGTAGAGCACAGGGAGTTCAAGACTGAGAAGGTCCAGATCCCAGATCTCAGCCACGCTACCTGCAGAAGCTTGGGCACCCAGATGGCATGCTGTCAATGTCAACGGGCGCATCTGTAACGGGAAAGTCAGGGATCAGGCTGAGCTGTGTTAAGTGGCTTATTCAACAAACAAAAGCACAAGCCCTGTAAAATACTTTAATTGTGATGCTCCAATGTGCATTGTTCACATAAGGTATTATATATTGAAATGATAAGCTTTGAAATGTTGAATATTGGAATTGCCTATGAATCCCATCAAAAAGCAGCGTACATAGTTCAAAATATGCAAATCACTAGCTGTAATACACCACATCAACAGAGCTAAAGACAAATATCACATGATCATCTCAATAGATGCAGAGAAAGCTTTTGACAAAAGTCCAACACTCGTTCATGATAAAAACCCTACAGAAAATTGTAAGAGATCGGCTTTATCTCAATCTGATAAATGCCATCTATGACAAACCAACAGCCAGCATCATACTAAATGGATAAAAATTGAAAGTTCCCATTCTAAAATCAGAAGCAAGACAAGGATATCCATTTCACCACTCCTATTCAATATGGGTCTGGAAGTGTCAGCCAGAGCAATCAGACAAGAGAGAGAAATAAAAGCAATAAACATAGAAAAAGTTAAGGTTTCATTTTTCACTGATGGCATGATGCTGTACATAGAAGACCCCAAAAACTCCACCAAATGACTTGTAGATTTAATAACCAAATTCACTTGTGTGGCTAGATATAAAGTCAACACTTAAAAAACAATAGCATTCCTGTACACAAACAGCAAACTCACTAAAAGAGAAATTAGGAAAACCACATCCTTCACAATAATATCCAAAAAAATGAAATACTTAAGAATCAATCTGACAAAGGAAATACAAAGTCTATATACTGAAAATTACAGTACTCTGAAAAAGGAGATCAGAGAGAATATCAGAAAATGGGAAAATATCCCATCATAGATAGGAAGAACCAACATAGTGAAAATGACCATATCCCCAAAATTCTTATACAGATTTAATGAAATCCCTATCACAGAACTAGACAAAACATTGCTAAAATTTATTTGGAACTAGAAGAGACCTAGAATAGCAAAGACATTTCCGGGCAATCAAGACAAGGCAGGAGGCATCACAATCCCTGGCTTGAAATTATACTACAAAGATATTGTGACAAAATCAGCATGGTAATGGAAAAAAAGTAGACCTGAGCATTAGTGGAATAGAATACAAGATGGAGGCACAACTCTAAACCTACTTGACCCCCTTATATTTAACAAAGGGACACATATGTTCACTGGGGAAGAAAGATAGCCTCTTTAATAAATACTGCTCTTAAAAATAGTTTTCTGCATACTGAAGACTAAAACTAGAACCATGTCTATCACTATGCACTAGACTAAAGCAAAAAATGTATCGAAGTTCTAAATATTAAAACAGAAACACTGAATCTATTGGAAGAAAAAGTAGGTAGAAATCTTAAAGACTTAGTGGTAGGCTGAGTTGATGAACAAAACCCAGACTGCCTGGGAAATATTTCAAAGTATCAACAACTGGCATCTTATCTTATAAAAAAAAAAAGCTTTTGCACATCAGAACAAATCACTGACAGTGGGAAAAAATTTAGTCAGTTGTCCCTTAGGCAAAAGACTTGTATCTAGAACACATAAAGAATTGAAAAAACTCAACCCCCCAAATTCAAAGACCCAATCAAAAAATGGGTATCTGAGATGAATATGTGCTTCTTAGGTAAAGAACTACAAATGGCAAATAAATATAAGAAAAAATGTGCAACATTATTGGTCACTGGAGAGATGCAAATTAAAACAACACTAAGTTTCCATCTCACCCCAGAAAGAATGGCTGTCATCAAGAAATCAACCAATAACAAATGCTACAGATCTGTGGGGAAAAAGGAACACTTCTTCACTGTTGGTGAAAGTATAGACTGGTACAACCACTGTGGAAATCAGTGTGGAGAGGCTTCAAAAAACTACAGGTCCCATTCAACCCAGCTATTTCCCTCCTGGATATCTTTCCAGAATAATTAAAAACATCTTACCACAATTACATATGTGCACCTATGTTTATAGCAACACAATTTGGAAGAGCTAAATCTTGGAAACAACAGAAATGCCCATCATCCGAAGAGAGGATTTAAAAAATGTGGTATTTTTATACAATGGAATGATAGTCATAAAGAAGGATAAACTCGAGACTTTTATAGGTAAATGGATGCAATTTAAGACCATACTCATAAGTGAAATAAATTAGACTCACATGTGTTAACATCATATTGTGCAGTAAGAAAGTAAGAAAGTGAAAGAGTAAATAAGATCTACAGTGTGAAATAGATACAGTGAAACAGGAAGAAATTGTTCAAAAAGAAAAAGGAACTAGGATGAGTGAAGGGAAGGAAAAGGAGAAAAATGCAAGTTGGTCATGCTATAGAGTCTCTTACTTCATTGAAAAGGAAGGTTTGTGCTAATATGGGTTAGAGAAATTTAATACCTGTATCTTGCATTTTAAGCAGCTACTTTAAAGATAAGAACATGTGATGTATTAACTATTGTTACTTTCCTATTATTTTGTTATGACATTTTGTTTTACCTTTTTTCTGTAAAGAAAAAAAAATTTTAAATTCCTTTTTGTTTTGATAGTGGTACTTTTTTTGTCCTGACAGAGTATTATTTGGTTTAAAAATTGCCATGGCAGTGTGGTATGTTAGAATTAAAATATTTTACATTATTCAAACAATTATTTCAATAGCTGTTACGCCTTATGTCTAGATGTCCCCCAAAGCCTCATGCACTCATGTGGAATGCTTTTCACAGGTTACTGGATCTAGAGTGTGTGATGCTGGGATTAAGGGCATGTGATTACTAAATCAGTTCAGTGATTGGTTTGGCATAATTTTGGCTCGGATGAAGGGTGTGAGTGCTACACTTGCCCTAGGGCATTAAAATATAAGGGACAGAAAGAGGGATGGTGTGTTCTTAATCCTGCCTCTTTACTGTGGACTCTTTCTTCTCTGTGATGCCTCTCTGCCGAGTCACCCTGATTTCAGTATGAACTGAAACCTCTACAAACTGTGAGCCAAATAAACCTGGCTCCTTTAACTTTGGGTGTTGGGTGTTTAATGTCAGCAATGAGAAAATTAACTCTTACAGTATCCACAAGGTCTTTAAATACATGTTTAAATTCAAACCTAAGTTTTAACGTGTTTGCTGATATTTTAAAAAATTTTTTACTTTATTCATGATTTGTTTTTGTAAGAATTTTTTTTTAATTTTAAAAAGAAGAAAAGTAAAAAATTAAAGTAAGACAGAAGCACACAACAAGCCAATAGGAGAGTAACAATAATCAACACACTGCTTATTGTTATATTCACAGCAGTTGTTTAGCGTATAAGATATAGACATAAAACTTTGTCCAGAAAATTATTAGCACAAAACTTTCCCCTCAGTGAATCAAGAGAAACCAGCTATATGACTATCTTTTTTTTGTTATGATTGCTCTATTACTTTCAAAAAACATTTCACATTAAAAATGAAATCTGAAAATGACCCTGCGAAAACTACTTTTCACTCATAGTTCTTTTTTTTTTAATGGACAAAAAAGTTGTGGTATTTATTGGTCATGATTAATATGAACAAAATCACATTTTAATTACTTTCATACTGCACAGTAAAAGAGTGATATCATCAACAACTGGATTTCATATTTTCTGCAAATAAAAGGGATAGGAACATTAAAATACTTGACTAATAATAATATTCTTTTTTAAGCTGAGCTATACTAGCAATTAGAAGCTTATACCGTGAGATAGAGTCTTTCTTCAAAATTTATGTAACTGTCTTTAAGAACGTTGACAATAGCATATCTACAAATATCTCACTTAGGGCTTCCTGAAAATTTTTCAGGAGCTACAAACATTTTAAAATGCTTGTAATGCATCACAATCATATGGTTTTGTTTATATTTAATCCTCCTCCCTTAATCCCTATCTATACCTTTCTCCAGATCCTCTTTTCGTCTCCACAGTGACTTTTTCCTTGTTATCTACCATCCCTTTTTTACTTTACTCTTGAAGTTACTTGCATTTTGTTCTTTTCATGCAAGAGAAGCCACACCATGTTTAGCCTTCTGTCTCTGATCTATTTCACTTAGGATTACGGCCTCAAGATTCATTCATTTTCCTACAAATGAATCAATTTTATCCATCTTTATGGCTGAATAGTACTCTACTGTGTATATACACCACATTTTCATTATCCATCCATCTATTGATGGGTATATACCCAGATTCCATAATTTAGCTATTGTGAATACTGCTGTAATAAACACAGGTATGCATGTGTGGCTGTAATAGGATGACTTTCACTCTTTTAGGAAGATATCCAGAAGAGGTATGGCTTGGTCAAATGGAAGTTTTAGTCTTTTGAGGGACCTTCCCATTGATTTCCACTGTGAATGCATTAAATGTGGATCCAATGAGATCATTAACTAAATACTGAATACTTTCTCATTCACAGAGTTTGCTCCTCTGAATGCAGCATCAAGAAAATTAAACAGTACCCTTATATTTTAATAGGACCTTGCAAAGATGTATGTTTTCTTTGGAAAGATTGTGGTACTGTTGTACAGGGTCAGGTGCTCATTTCTCAGAACTAGAATGTGAGAACTAAAATGAGAGGTTAAAGGGAGAGATGGCTTGTTACAGCTTATTTTCTATCAGTACTGAGCTTGGTTGTGTATCTATGGATGCCCATACTGCCAGCAGACAAACTCCAGTGGAGAGAGGATGTTGGTGAGGTGGCTGTATTTAAAGACAACTCCACCGAGTCAGGAGTTTATGCCCTTAGAAATGATCACACCAACTATCTCAAGAAGAGTCTTTGAAAATCTTCTAAGGCCACAAATTTTGTACAGTGAGTGTCCTCACTGCCAGGGCCACCCACTCTCCATGTAGTCATCCTACCTCTCAGTCTAACTTGTATGTCAGACATCTGAAAGGATTTAAGCGTCTGACTTTAGAAAAGTACACTATGTTCTTCACAAGCTCATGGATTCCATGGAAACTAAACACAAGTGTATTAAAAGGAGCTTAATAAAAATATGTAAACAAAAAATTCTCTGTAAGAAAACTCCAGTTTAGTTTATATTAAACTTGGACAATTTTCTCCAGCTGCTTTCTCGGTAAATGAGTTTGGAATTTTCCACGCCAAGAGTTTTCACTTCGGTCTCATAGATGAAAGAAGTGAGTAGCTTTATTTTGTCTCTGCTAATTACTAACAGGGTGACATTGTTCAAATTATTTAATTCTGGGGCGCATCATTTTTATTATGGACAAGATTAGCACATTAATGGTACCTATGTCATGAATTGATTTGAAAAATAGTATATGTAAATTCTTAGAATAGCATCTGCCACATTGAAAGTGCTCAGTGAATTTATCTATAGTTCTGTTACCAGATGGAAAGTGTGATTGTGCACATAAAATAAATGAAATCTAAAGGTGTAATGGGCTTTATTCAAGGTTACTTAGCAGCCTCAGAACTTGAATAGTCACTTAACTCATGTTGTCCAACTCCATTCTTCCTTGAGTCAAAAATCAACTCCAACTTTTTGCTTCGGAGTTCTGTGTACACAACTCTAAATTTTATTTAAACATTGAATTTTGATTATAGGCTCACATCACAGCCACATTTACCCTCATTGTACATACATACAAGAAAAAATATCTTAGTTCCCAACACTAAAGGTTTGTTGAATAAGTAAGTAAATGAATAAATCAATGTATGAAATTTTTTGGACTGAGAAACTCACTCTTAAAAGCATCTTTCAGGTGAAATAATAAATGTGATTCCCATTAATTTTTTTTACTTCTTTGTAATACAGTTCAAACTAATTCTGGAAGGGCAGTCAGTAATGTTTTACCACTTCTTTAATAAATGATGCAATTTCTAAGCAAAGCAATTCAATTTCTCTTTAGCTGTTGTAATTATTGACCATCTGATTGCAAGATTTTTTGCCTTAAATGAAAGCTTCCTTTTGTGTGCTAATACAAAATAACAACTCTGCTGTATGGGAAATAGTAAATTAGTTTATTCTGAACAGAATATGAGTGACTGTGGCTCTAGAACACACATACAAGTTATTCTTGAATGACATATTTTACTATGAAGTGGTTACATGAATTTCTGTACCCACAGAACAAAATGGGCATGAATCAGTGTGCTTAATAAATACATTGTTAGGAACTTCAAATAGTTGGTCTATAGCAAAGCTGGGGTAACTCTTCTATAGGTTTCAGATATTATCTTAGCACCTTGTTAGATTTTGGGTTGGTGGAGACCCGAGACCTGCTAAGCTCAGCAATACCTTCCAACAACTTTATCTAGTAGGCATGGTATGGCAGATACCAAAATTAAATAACTATAAAAGTATCAAAGATAGCCCAAGATAACTCTGGCTTTTTCATTTTACCTACAGCTTTCTATCTGGCAAAAATCAAAAGGTTCTACTTAGCCAAGGTTAAAGAGTCTATAGGATCTTACAGATGTGGTTTCTTTAGATAACAGTTTCACACAGGAGTTGTTACAATAAGGAAGTGTAAATCAAACATCAAATTGATACTGCTTATACTACATACAATTGCTACCATTTTCTTCCAGTATCTAAACAAACTGATGTCCAAAGACTTTTCAGGTTAGCATAACTATTCAATTTAATTATGGAATAGATTTTGCCCTTAGAGATTAAGCAAAAAAAATGACATATTCATATTTGAATTTGAAGAAATGAAAGACAAAATTAAAGAAGGGAAACATAAATATCAAAAATATTTTTAAAAAAGAAAAAACGCTAAGATGAAAACTGATAAAAAGGGAAACATTTCTAATCTTCAAAACTCGTTGATGTTGATGTTTATTTTATGCCAATTGAGTTTTTATCTCAAAAAAAGAACAGTTACTCTGGTAATGATGAAGAGTTATCTTGGGTTAACTGGAAAATTGGAGAAAATTCTACAGAAGAGGTAAAAGAGGGCATATTTTAAAGGAAGAAAAAATGAAGTTAAGAGGCTGAAATCGATATGAAAATGGGGAAAAATGAGAAAATATATTAAACTAGTGAGAAACTCCCACCAACATTTTTGTGTATGGAATACACAAAAGAAAAAAAAATTGATCAATATGTTCATACGAGCATTGTATCACTATCTGAATTAGTACCCTTTTGTTTGAATATGATTTAGTGTGAAAGAATATCTAAATCACAATCTTGTTTTTCTGTGTGTTATAGAGGCTTCACCTTGCCCTCTACTTTGAAGGAGAGACAAAGAACAAAGTTATTGAAAAAAAAAAAAGAGAGAATTTTAAGAGTTCCTATAATGGACATGTTAAGCATGTCCTACATATAAGATATTAGATGGATGGTAAGTATCCTTCCATACTCTGTTTATGACTTTAAAAGTGTAGTCACCAGCAGGATAAATGAATCATTGAAGGTAATTGGGCAGGACACCTTTATAAAGTTTGTTTAAACAACTGTAATTTCTTGGAAACAAATTTTTTTTCAAAGTAATCATGGAAAAGGAAATAGGAATTTATCTTTTGTTGGACATTTTTTTTTATTTCCTGAGTTTGAAAATATTTTTTATCAGACATCGTTGCTTCTGATAGCTCCACAGTATGTTCCTTCCTGAAGGAAAATAGACCCATTAAGTAATAAATCTTGAAACAAGGAAGGAAAAAAAAAACTAAAATTCAACATCATACCTCAGAACAATAGCCCTTTATCTGACAAAGAAAAATAGGTATATTTTAGTTACAAATTCCAAATGATCTCTAAAATGTCACACTAATGACTCACTGCTTACTCACCCATCAGACAAAACACCCCATACTTAGAAGCCTTCAAGGCTGCATTAGATCTGCACTTGTCTGAAAGTCACCTGTAATTACTCACTCACCCACCTCACAGAGGGACTGGATGGAATAACTAAGGTATCATTGATAACTACTTTCAATGGTACATATTAAAAGCCAGTATCACATCCTGTGTTCCTTTATGGAAAGTCACTGGAAAGGTAGGGTAATGAAATAGTCTTTGGAGACTTTAGCAGGGAGGAAAAAAAAAAACTGTCTGAATGGATGAGAAATCATTTTTAACACTGAGCTCCCCCAAGAAAGGACTGCAGCTGCTGTAAAGCCTTGGCCCCCAATGGTACCTTAATAAACGCCCTCCACGTACATTCCATTACATCACTGCTGTCATCTGTACACAGCACTATTTCTCAGTGAGAAGTGAGCGTGAGAAGATGCAGCTCTTGAGACTATTATGATTTTATTTTAAATGGATGTGCTTTAGTACCTCAGCCTTTTGTACAAAACGCTCTTGTATTTTAAGATAGAGTTGCTTGTTTTAACAGCAAAACAAATCTTGAAATTGCAGTTTTAATGTACATTGTTTTCTTTTGGAAACTAGGATAACATAACCCTGCAATCCCATGTTTTTTTTTTTTCTTCTGCATTTTAGAAATAAATTGTAGTTTAAGTCCACAGGGACTCACACATTTTAAATTGCTCATACTCATTCTTGTAAGTACACAGGAAAGGGTGTTTGTATAAATTCAGGAAAAATATTCTCTGCAGCTTCTAAGGGGGAGACATGCTATGAGCTCAGAGTTAATTAAACATGAAGCAAATATATTCTGGATCATGGTGTGATAAGACTCAGATGGAATAAGAATAAGAAACAAGAATACTAGTTCTGAAGGGTCAGTGTGTCTGTCCTTGGGAGGAAATGGAGTTTATGACATCAAAAATCCCCAAATATCGAATCTATCTAAAATGGTCACATCTAACCAAACATTTGAATCTACATTAATGTGATAGTTAACTTTAGGAGTCAAGGTGGCTGGATTAAGGAATACTCCCTGAACAATTAAAGTATTATTTCTGAGTGTTTTGTGACAAAAGTTCCAGAGGACGTTGGCATGAATGGGAAAAATCTGCCCTTGAGATAATGTAGGCACCATGCCATCAACTAAGGACTCACAAGAAAATGAGAGAAAGTCAGATCGTGGAGCTGGCACATGCTTCTTCTCCTGCTTTGGGCATCAAAGCAGCTCTGGGAATTTTAGTTCTTGAACTCTAGTGCTCCAACCAGTTACACCTCAGCTAACAAGACCTTCAGCCTCAGTCTAATAGTGATGTCATTAGCTTTGTGGTTCTGGGACTTTTGGATTTCGATTGAATCATGCTACTGCTATTGGTAGACAGGCTGCCATGAAACTTATTAGCATCCATAATTGTGTGATTTAATGCTTCTCATCGACCTGTCTAGCATCTTTCTTTCTATTTTATACACTCTATTGTTTCAGGGTCTCTGGAGAATCTTGATGTTGTGGTTTAGATTTGGAATGTCCCCACATAGGCTCATATGCTCAGAGGTGGGGCTTGTTTTAGGTGATTGGAGCACAGGGGCACTACAGCTGACTTAGTGTTAGAAGATGGGGCCTGGCTAGAGGAAAATCATCAGGGCACATAACTGGGAATAGAGTACATTTCTCTTCCTGGGGCCTCCTTTCTCTGCTTCCTGGTTACCAAGATATGAGGAACTTTTCTTCGCCATGCCTTCTGCCATGCCATCTTGCTTTGGAGCCAATGACTATGGATTAAGACCTAAGCCAAAAAGATCTTCTTTTCCTTTGAGTTTCAGGTACCAATATTATGTCTCAGCTTTAAGGAAAGTGACTAAGCTAATTGACACTTGACTAAGACACTTACACTGTGTAGTTCTACGTGCAAGTGATACAGGATGGCCAGAATCCTTGCAAGTTGAAATCAAATGCATGAGAGAAAGTAGAAATAGCTAATAATACAAAGTCTAATACGCAGTATGCTCCTCACTCCCATCACCAAATATTTCTCTGAACATCCAAAACTGAGTATCTTGCATTTCATATTGAAGGGGACCTTGTACAAGCAATCAAAATAGGGAGACTGTTTCAGATTACTGAGGTTCATGAAGACATGAACACTTAAAAGTAGATAATTTTCCCTAGCTGAGGATAGATGACATACAGCTGAAAAGGAAATCAGAGGTATCAGGATCATAGGGATTCACATTTGCTGGTTTGAAGTTGGAGAAGGTAACAAGACAAAAAATCCAGGTGATTTTACAGAGTTAAGATAGGGTCTGGGCTGACAGCCAGATGAAAACAGGACCTGAGGCCTACGGCTGCAAGGATGTGAACTCTGCCAACAACTCAAATGAACCTGGAGGTGGATTTCCCACCTTGTGTCTCCAAATTAGAGTGAACACATTGATTTTGACCTAAGTGGAGAAACTATCCATGACTGCCTGGACCCCTGACCTACAGAACTTCATGAAAATAAAACATGTGTTGTTTGATGCCATCACATTTATGGTGATTTGTCATAACTTGTATTTGAGATCTAAGAATATCTTTTTCTTGACCACACTTTTTAAAAACAGAATATCACTAAGTTTTCCAGGCTGATCACAAAATTTTGATTCTCCTGCCTCTGTCTCCCAAATATTAATGATGTGCACTAGTATGCCCAGTTCTGACCACCTTTCCGAAAAGCCACATGCTGGTTGCTGATAGGAATGTAATTGTTGAGTAGACAATGTCCATGTATTCAAGGGGGTCAAGAAAGAGACCAAGAAACACAGGACTCACTCTAACCCATCAAGATAATGAGAACTACTAATAGAGAACTGAACAAAATGGAGTGAAAATAAAATCCAGAGGTAAGTCCTTAAGGAAGTACAGAATATTTCACAGGGGTTTTAATGGAGTTGAGGTCAGTGGGAAGAAAGTCTTTACATTGTTTTGGAATGCTGATGTTTTCACATCTGTCTAGTCGCTGTCATATATAGTAAAATACCCCAGTGGGATTCTCTCGGGCTTGCCTTGAACCAAATGGGAACAGTAAATCCAGTTCCAGAAGAGCTGCTTAGACTATTGTACTCGTGCAGACTCAGAGCTGTGGCTGTTGCAGAAGTTCAAATCAAATTCACAGCTTTCTTTGGAAACTAGAAACTCTGACATGATTCAGGAACATAGCATAGAGAATCTAGAAAAGTATTTTCAAAACCTCATTATTTTTTCAGATCTACTGTGGGTTTTAAAAAATACATGAAGTTATCCTAACCCTGTCTCTGAACCAGAATTTGCAAGATTGAGGTGTGGCGTGTTTTCAGCTGAAGTCAAGTACCAAACCCCCCACATTTTCAACCCAGGGACAGGGTCTCATAAATGTTGCCTGAAGAGAAAAATGTAAGTTGCATATTAGTATTACTTAGCAGAGCTATAGGAAAAGAAAAATAGAAAAAACACTGTGGAAGTCATAGAAGAGAAAATCTTTTGAGAAGAGTAGCTTCAAAATATGTCTAAATAACTACATTGAATAACTTTGTGTTAATGGTTGTTAATAGTCTTAACTATTTAAGAGCTTTGAATTTTAAAATTTTGGGTAGTGATCTCTATAATTCCAAAAACATACTACTTAAAAAAATGAAACAAAAAGTAACTAGAAGTACAGCAGAGGTGGAGAAAATCTATTTATTGTTCTGCAAAAATATGAAACCAAGAAAGCAACACATGGGATTTATCTAAAGGAAATTTGATTTAAATCATGAGGAGGTATTCATAAATTATTATCCATAAAATTTGAGTGTGAATATCTGTCAGGAGGATAGAACAAGTAGAGTATTTACCTTTCTTATAAAATATAAATCATTTTTCCCTTGCTCTTTCCTTCAAGTAGATTTAAGGAACGACTATTTACTTACCATGTGAAGGTGGAATTATCAGTTCATAAAATACAATTACTGTTATATTATTGCCTAAAAAACACCAATTGCTTATTGCAAATATTCAGTTTAATTGTATTTGCATAACTTATGTGAAAATTCTTTTCTGCAAATTAATGAACATTTTATAAACAAAGAAAACTATTTTTATAATGAATTTGCTAGGGAAATATTGAGAGAACAATAAATATCTTCTATATACTCTTGGTAATCATTTATAAAAGCATGCAGACACTTTGGTAGAGATTTATGTTCAGAGAAAAATATTTTTGGAGGAGAAAAAAGAAAAGACTGATGAAGTGGATTGTTTTTAGTGACCATCATCACAACTACAGATATTTGAAGTCCATTCTTGATATAAACATAATTTTCATCTTTTGACAAAAAAAAATTAAGAGCGAGGATAGGCACTGTAAGTATTTTTAAAAACGCATTTATTGTTCTATGGTTTTATATTACAAAAATAAAGGCATTTTTAATAAACTATAAAATAAACTACAGAAAATGGACAAAATCCTGACTTTGGTGATAGTAGTAAAAACTTTAGTAATAGTACTAAAGGTTAAGTTATTAAATACCTAAATGGATATGGTTGTATTGAGAGAGATCAGTTGGGGAACAATTTGGTCAAGAAAATCAAATGGATTAAAAACAATTTGAATGATAAAATAAGTTCAAAATACGATTTTTTTTTCAGGAAGTATTCCAGTAGACCTATCTGCTTTTCCAGTTACTTGAATATATTCAATTGGTTGATTTTAGAGTTTTAAAGGTGAGTCTCTTATTTCAGCAAGAATGATTGGTAGTATGAGCTTTTGACTTTATTAAAAAGATTTAATACTGTATGTTGAATATTCAATTTAGCAATCTAAAAACCTTCAGCACTCTCTAGAACAACAGAAATATTTTTGAAAAGATAAATAAATTAATGTTTTGTGACAGGCTGCTTTGAAAAGACATAACTCCCAAACATGTTAACATTATAATTGAAAGCAATTATACATTAAAAGCAGAAAATGTAACAGTGAGAAATTTGTCTGCATCTGAGTTTTCACATGCGTCACAATAGTTTGAGTTTCTTTTCTAAAATTTATTATTTCTGATACTCTGTAATATTTATCAGTTAATACAGACAGAACAAGCACACTATTTGCCAATAAGAATCTCATTCAACAGAAAGTGTTATTTTAGATACAGGTGAAAAAATGTCAGTATCGTAAATGTCTCAATACTTAAGCGTAAAAGTTTTCACAACATTTAACTACTCTAAAATATAATGAGCGGTAAATTAGTGAACAAAATAATATAACAAAGATTTATGATTTTAAAGTATTGGCATTAGGAGATTAGAAATAAATCTACACAACAAATAATCTAATGCTTATTTTAAATAGGGTCTGGTATTTGAATAATCTCTATGCACCAAAATATTCTGTTAGTATCACTTATTTAAATATTTCTCATTTCTTTAGTGTACTCATTTATGATGGTGTATAAGTACATTCAGTTGTAGTAAACTAGGTTTTTTAGTAACATACCGTACTACTTTTTAGGCGGATTTATACCACACATTCCCATAATTAGTCCAATTCATTAACAATAAAGCAATCATTATCCTCCCATTTTGATACATGAAATTCTTAGTAGTAATTTTATCCAACACATTGCAATGCCTTGAATTAGATACAGAAGTAAGTTGAAACCACAAGTGGTGTGGTTATTATGTAGGAGGTTGAGAAGCTTAAACGGGCTCCAGTCAGTATCAGTTGCACGTTCACCTTGGAAACTAAGTGTTCTGCCACGATAGCTGGCACTCACAGTCACAATAGAGACACAAAAGAGAGACAATCTTTGCTTCGCCACACTTACTTTGAAAATGTACACTAGAAAAGGTGCAGCCATTCTGCTCAGGAAGATGCTATACATGCTTCAATAAATCAGATACTTGGTGGGAAGCTTAGTTTGAATATGTTAGCCTTGAGATATAACAAGTCATGTAGACACTGAAAAATGTCTCAAAATAAAAGACAAGAAGCAAATATAATTTCGTCTTTTATTTCAAACCCTAAAATCCAAATCTATCAATCAAATATTAAAACAGCATTCTTTCAATTGTCCAAATGCAAAAAAGCAGACAGTTACTTCACTGCCATTCTGTTGTGTAACACAACCTCACGTTCACAGCATAACATGCTCATTTTAATATTATTCCTGAGCATCACTCCTCT
>RJWM01018490.1:0-40926 GCA_004363535.1 Dasyprocta punctata
GGGAGAGCAAGTGATGGGAAAGCAAGGGGGTTCAAGGTGGTCACACTGCCTGGTGTGACTGGGGGCACACTCACTACCTGTCCTATGGGATCGTGTGCGGGATTCAACTTTTCACCATGAAAAATTTCAAACCTACTGAGCAGAGAAAGATGTCTACCTTCTAGACCTAGCAGTTGTTAATGTTGTTGTATTTGCTTCATCTAGAAATAACTTTTAAAAGTCTCTAACAGACAAGGACTTCTTCCTTCAGACATGTAATGTCCTAAATATATCCAGCAAAGTTAATAACAAGCAGTATTAATAATTGTTCCCATAATCCTCTTTGATAAGCCAGTGTATGGTTTATTTTACTTTCCCCAGTTGTCTAGAAATTTTTTAAAAAAATAACGTGTATTTTGCACTTGTTCAAATTAAGGTGCAAAGTCCACACGTGTTGCATTTGACTGATAGATCTGATAAGTGTCTTTGATCTATAAAGTTTAATCCTTTTTTATGTGAGAATGTGTGTGTGTGTTTGGTTTTGTTTAATTAACACCTTTATTCAATAACAAAACTTTTAGAACCGGGCGTGGTGGTGCATGCCTTTAATCCCAGCACTTGGGAGGCTGAGGTAGGAGGAGCATTGTGAGTTCTAGGCCAGCTGGGGCTGCAACATGAGCATAACGCTGGCCTGAGCTACGTAGTGCGACCCTGCCTCAAAAAACTAGGTTTGGGAGTTTGGCTCAGTAGCACCTGCCTGGCAGGTATGAGGTTGTGAGTTAATCCCCGGTGCCGCAAAAAACAAACAAAAAAACCTTTTGTCTTTTTTTTTAAAAAACCACACATAATTGCTCATATTCATGGATTACAGAATACAGTATGTAATGATCAAATCAGGGTAATTTGCATATCTGTCATTCTGAACATTTATCATTTCTTTGTGATGGGAATGTTCAAAATCCTCTCTGAGGTAATTTGAGATACATAATTACTAACTGTGGTCACTCCACTGTGGTATAGAACACTCCTTTTGTTTTCACATCATTTATTTATGGAAGAAATAGATCATTTGTCCTGGAGAATTTCTCACATTCTCGAGTTGGCAGATTGTATCTTCATAATCATTTAACTTCTTTATTCTCCCTAATGTTGGTAAACTGGTAGTGCTTGAATAGATTTAAGTGTAGATTTCTTTGCCAAGAGATCTTTGTAGGTGGTGATTTGTACTTGTATATCATCATGTCTGAGTCATGTAAGGTCTGCCTCTCCTTCCCTCTTTCAGTTGTGTTAAGATTCTGTGGGCTCAGGTGCTCTAACTCTGATTCACCTGTTACAAAGATTCCCCCAGAACCTTTCGCCTAATCTGAATGTTAATTTCTTTAACCCTTTGCCTGATTCTAAACCTTTTAAATTCTGCCCTTTGAGTTTATTAGGTGTGCATAGGAAACTGGTTGCTTTGGAGTCTGTCTCCAAGGTGGTGGTATGGTGGAGTTGGGTGAATAAACTAGACATAACTGAACTGTAACTCCTAACTGTCACTCATTTCCACATAAGGACGCCCCGCCTCCTTTCATAAAGACCTTTCCTTAGCTTCAAATTAGATTGTAGGGAAGCATTGTTCTCTGAAGAAAGGACATGTAATCTCTTTAAATTGGCTATGTTTACTGAAGTAGATGGAAAAGAATTCATTCCAAATAAAGATTTATGCTTTTAGGTAGGGTAGATTTTGTTCTCATACAGAAGCATGATTTTGAACTTTTACTGACTTTTTGAGGGTTCAGTGCTAGCAGTGGAGCCTATCATTGAGCTATATCCCCAGTCCCCAGACTTACATTGAGTTGAAGCCTACTCATTTCATTGAGCCATTGCCTATTTTACCCACTCTATGCAGCTGTGAATTTCTGTTTGCGAGGGAAAGCCTTGTAGCTGCTATGGTAGCTATATTGAAATTCAGTCATTTGTGAAATAATATGGCTTTCCTGGAATAGTTTCTGGTGGCTTGAAGTGTGTGGAGGATTTTATAAGGACTGATTGCTTTCAGTAAAACTTGTTTTCTGATTGATCTGTTCTCTGAGTTTCTGGAGTGGATATAATTCTCAGCTTTTCTCTCTCATTTTTTTCCTTGTACTTTCTTTGCAGAAAGTCATATATTATAATAAGCATTTCTGTAATAAACAATTCCTCCTCCCAAAAATCCTGTGAGGAGGGGTCAAAAGATGAAGAAACTTTTTTTTTTAATAGTGTAACTGATTTGCCCAATACCAGATGTCACTGGTAAGGGGTAGAGTGGAGATTTCTGACTGACTAGGCCTCACTCTGCCCATTGTGCCACACATTGATGCCCTCTTAACCCTTACTGTAACAGAATTTGCCCTCTCCCCATTGTTTTGGACATTTTTTTCTTTGAACATTAAGTCTTTAAAATGTTTCTATTATTTAATTTACCATTTTGAAAAAAATTTGAACTTAAAAGTTGCAGAAATAGAGCTGGGTGTGGTGGCGCACGCCTTTAATCCCAGCACTCAGAAGGCTGAGGTAGGAGGAGCGTTGTGAGTTCAAGGCCGGCTTGGGCTACAATGTGAGCGCAAGGCTGGCCTGAGCTACATAGTGCAACCCTGCCTCAAAAAACTAGGGCCCTGAATTTGGCTCAGTGGCTTAAGCACCTGTCTGGTAGGTGCAAGGCTGTGAGTTTGATCCCTGGTGCTGCAAAAAAACAAAACAAAACAAAACAAAACAAAAAAACATTGCAGAAATAGGATTGGGGATATAGTTCAGCGGCACAGCGCCTTCCTGGCAAACTTGAGGTCATGAGTTTGATCCCTGGTTAAAAAAAAAAGTTGCCAAAAGGTAGTCCTGATCCCCCCATGGCAGTATTATAATTACTAAAACCAGGGCACTGCCCGAGTAATTTTGGTTGACTATCTGCTCTTACTTGCCCTTGGATTGGTGCTTACAGCTGGCCATCTCTGTTGATTTTCATAATTTGGCTCACATGTATTTTGCATTTTGTGAAAGGACAAATAAAAGAATGCTTTTCATATGTCGCCTTTGCAAATGTTTAAACTTTTTTGTTGATAGTTGAAAAGAATGCTGTGTTTATAAACATTTCTCTGAAATTTCCCATGTGTGCTAATGAAATAGGTACAGCAAGCTTTGTATTTATATTGTTTTTGTTGTTGTTTTTACAGCTGGTCATGGTGGTGTCACACTTGTAACCCTAGTACTTTGGGAGACAGAGGCAGGAGGATCTCAGGTTCAAGCCTCACCTGGGCTAAGACTTAGTGACTTAATGAGAAATGTTCCAAAATAAAAGGACTGGGGAGGTAGCTCAGCACTAAGGTCCTGGTCCACTCTGCAAATACTTAAAAAAATAAATAAATAAAAAGGTTTCTTTTTACTTCGTAGCTTTCCCAGATCATTTCTTTTTGTTTCTAGTTGTTTTAGCCTAAGTAAGACTATGAAACTTTAGTAATATAAATGGCAAGAATAGAATTGCCTTATTAAAGAACTGCTTCTTCGGTATTGCGTGTTAATTGATGTTTGGTTTTAAAACCACTGTGATCAGAAAATGCTGTTTTTGAACTTTTTTTCTCCACTTAGCTATAAAAATAGTTCTAGAAACAATGTTCTTTTTTATTAAAATCTTGCACATGGTTGCTCTGTTCAAAACAGCTGAATTGTCAGACTGGTTGTAGAAGCTGGGTATTCTCTGACAGTCTTTAATAGATAAAAGTTAATTTTATCATAAATGTTTTCTCCCTGGATCTGATAGTGACTGAGGAACCCAGTCCACAACAGAATTATTTTGGGTGCATTTCAGTTACATATACACATAATGAGTGGTTCAGATCATTAAATTCCTGCAGCTTGTTTTTTTTTTGGAACCAAGTTTTTATCTTCTCTCTGTTTGAAGTTTCTAAGTCCTTGAATTGCATTTTTCTCTTAGTCTAATGCAATATCTAAGAATTTGTCTCAGATTTTTTTCTTTACTTTTTATTGATCTTGCATCTGTTTTGTCTTTCTGCTTAGGAAATGTTTGTAGTTTAGACTTTTGCTTATAAAAATTTAGTCAATATTAAGGTGATGGGAATTTTAGGTCACAAAATCATGATTAACACTTAAAATGTAGGTTTGCTTGAAGATGTTATTGTTTTATGAAGCAAGTGAGGGAAAAGTCAAATTTTCACATTCCATAATCCAGTACTGTTTTTATTTTTCTATGTAGTTCAGGTTGGCCTCGAACTCACTATGTAGCCCAGGCCGGCCTGGAACTCACAGTGAGCCTCCTGCCTCATCTTCCCATGGGCTGGAATTATAGGCATGTGCCACTATGCCTGGCTTTATAATTTGATACTTAAAAATACAGTGTAGCCTTTTTGTTGCTTATTTAGCAAGTTTGATAACATAGGAAATAGTAAAAATACTTTCCGTTATTTCTTGCATGGGAGCACGTTTCCTGTAATAATTTGAAAGCTTGCATGGAGACAATTTTCAATCATTTTTCACTTTCCCCAGGATTATACTTTAGTATTATTTTGAACAGGGCCTGCTTTGGTCTTTGTCATTTTTATCAGTTTTGTTTCGTACCTTCTTGCAAATGAGAGCCTTGTTCAGCCAATGTGAAGCACAGCTGGAGGACTGAACCTGGCTGCAGGGTTGTTTGCTAAGGTCCTTTTTTCTGTGGAAAGAACGGTTATTACCAGGGAAGGTTTTCCTTTTGTTTTACTTGCTATCCAGATGCCGCTCAGACTCTCGCTCTCGCACAGGATCACAGTATGGATATTCCAAGTCAAGACCAACCGAAGGTAAAATCACCACATGGTGACTTCTTTTGTTGTACAGAGTGGCCCCTTCTCTGTACCTGTGGATCTTGAACTCCCAAGGCCTTTCCCTCGGTATGGTAAGAATTTTGTAAGAAAAGTTCTTGGGAGTTCACAGACCAGGGACAGAGTAAACTTCTCTGTTCTGCCCATAACAGAGTTCCAGTCTCTGAATCTTTCTTTGGGATGTAGCACTTCTGATCTTTGGTTCTTCCAGTTGCTTTTTCTTTGGGTTTGTGTATACCTCTGTGTAAGTATGTATGTGTGTGAGAGAGAAAGAGCAGCCTCGTGTCTGTATAGGTATTAGCAAACTGCTTCATGTATTAGATTTTAGTAGGCTTGTTGCAGTTAAGCTTATGTCAGAACACTTCCTAAATTTTCCTCAAACCTGGGGAAACTTTATGATCATCTTGATAGATGTTGGAGGTTTCACATGTTTTTTGCATTATGCCTAATTTTGTAGTAGGCTATATAGGCTTTATACAGATAGGCTGTTAAGATTTTGGCCTTTGTGCAGAGATTTGCTTCTCCCCCTTAGGTTTGGGTTTCTTCTAGCTCTGCTCATGGTGGGTTGAGAGGTGTTGTGCTGCTTTGTTTGATGATTGTTGTGAACTCCAGATTTCTCTTTCTTGTGCTTAACCCATTGTGTTGCACACTAACTGGTCAGCCAGAGTGGAACTGCTGCATCCCTTGGTCTCAGTCATTTCTGTTGCACTGATAGAGATCTTTCCCTTCTTTCAGCAAAATGCACAAGAAAGTTCCAGTCCCAGGAAAAGAGTTGAAGAAGGTGATGTTCATACACTGCCTACCTCACAACATAAACACAAAAATTCTAGAGGGGGTAAGTTTTCAATTAAGGGTATGTAGACTTTTCTTTTTCTTCTCTTTTTCCCTCCCTCCATTCTTTCCTTGGGTTGATTATCTCTAGAAATGGCATCTATCAATGTTAAGTACTGGCTGTAATGAAGACCATTTTAGAAACTTATATAAAAAGCTAAAAAAAAATAATGCTGTCTCTGCATCTACACACCTGTTGTGCATATATCACCCTTCTTGTTCTTTTCTGAAAACCTTTTTTTAAGCCTAGTCATCATTTGTTTATTTGAAGAGGGTAGTGTTCTCCTAGTTCATGACTACTAGGACACTGCATGACCCTTCTATTAGCTAGCATACTTAGTTTAAAATAGGTGCACATTTATCAATTTATCACTTGATGCATTGTCTGTATACATAGATTTGGCTGCCTTGGTTATTTTGATTTTAATACACCCATATGTATTTGACATGGTTAGAATTTTTATCTTGGTTTGTATTTACCTTTTGAGGTATAGGCTGATTTCCGCAGATTTTAAAGTTTGCCAAAAAAACCCAAAACAAACAGACAAACAAAAAAAACCCAAAATGTACTTAGTATCACAGAGCCAAGAATAAGGTATAGTAAACCTAATACTTCTTTGGCCTTAGCTGATAGTCACCAGATTTTTACCATCCTGTTAGGTATGGTATATTGAAGCTAAATGAATTAACTGATACTTTGGAAGTTTTCCAAAATCCTACTTTATAAATTATCTTCTAAAAGTATGCCTTTTAAAAATGTACAAGATCATAAATTTCCCAAGGTATTTTATGTGTGATAGTTTCTAGTCTAGGTACTTATCTGCTACTTGGATCAAAGGCAGGTTAGGCCTCTGACTATATCCCAGAAAGTCATTGCTGCTGAAGTTTTTTAAATGTTTAAATTACATTGAATCAGTTTGTCATGCTGAATTGTTTCCTTCAAAGTGTGTTTGGACAAAAGCTGAATTTTGGGCTACCTACTCATTATGAAACTATTGCAGTCTTGTATGTATGAAATTAAATATGTAATGTTGTTTATTTGATTTTTTTTTTTTTTTTTTTTTTTTTTGCGACACCGGGGATTGAACTCACAGCCTCAAGCCTACCAGGCAGACGCTTAAGCCACTGAGCCAAACTCCCGGCCCTAATTTTGTTTATTTGAGTGCAGGTCTTTGCTTATTTTCTTATCTAAAAGGCTGCTTAAAGTATAAGAACCAACAATAAATATAAGAGCAGTGAGTTCAACTATGTACTGTTTGATGATAATTTGAGAATAAATTGTTTAGAATTTTCTGGAAGGTCTAGAGATAGGACAAAATTTCTGTTTGTGGAGAAATGACCCATTTATCCATTCATAATAAATTATAGTGCATGCGTCCATGAGCATAACTTTAATATGATGCCATCTCCAGAATTTGGCTTTTGATCATTTTAGTGATAAGTAAGTAAAACAGTAGTTGAAGTTTCCCTGGGCACAGGTACATTTATAACAAGTAGAAACAGTGTAATTTCTCAGTAGATAGGGTAACCTTAGATTGTGGCAGGGACCCATTTATTGTAGAAATCCTTTCAACCATATGTACCTCAGCATATTCAAATTGTGATTGCCTTTGGCAGGCCTGGGGCATTGAGAAAAGGAAGAAGAGAATGAGAAACTGGGAAAAGCATAAGATACAGCAGAAAAGACTGGAGGATGAGAAGAACAGATTTTGTGTGGTAGCAGTAGACTTAGTAGTTAGTGTGGTAGTTACTGTGTTAGTATCTACCTGGAATATGGTTCACATGTATAGTACAAGATCTTTTGCTTGAAACACATTGGCAAGAGGCTTAATATTTGTGATAGTTATTGAAATTTAACTCTAAAAGACCCCATTGATCCAGGAAGGGTGTGTGTGTGTATTTGGCCAGCTAGAGTTTAGTGTTTCTAGTGATTATTACCTACCAAAACATAAATTATTGAGAAATGTCCCACATAATGTATCAGTAAGACTGCCTTGATAACCTTGTGATTGCCTGTTAGGTTTGTACCACCCTGCTTTGATCTCAGGGATGCAGGCTACTAATGCTGCTTCTATTTGTAGACCAGTGGAGCAAACCATTATCCAGCATTGTATAGTCATACAGTGGTACAAATAATTATTGGGCTGGGGATGTTCCTCAGTGATAGAGCACTTGCTTGACATGTACAAGACCCAGAGTTCAGTCTCCAGTACTACACACACACAAAGCCAATTATTAACCATGTAGAAATCCTTTTGGAACAATGCCTTTCATTGCTCAGATGGTTTTAGAGTTTATTTTCTTTGATAAATGAGTACTTCTAGTGTCATTATTTACTAAGGAAGCCTATATAAGAGGAGGTTTGGGTTCTGCCACTAAGACAGATACTTGATTTCTGGTTCATTTTTATTGAGCGTAGGAATTTCTTTTACCTATCTAAGAGTTTGTAGATATTAATTATTCTTGAAGGAGATCCTTGACTTTCAAATGTTGTACATACAGTTACTGTTTTCATTTAACTTCTGTAGATGAAGACTTGATAGAAAATTTGACCCAAGCTGAGACTTCTAGGCTGGACCTTGGGTTTGAGGAGTGGGATGTAGCTGGCCTGCCTTGGTGGTTTCTAGGAAACTTGAGAAGCAACTATACACCCAGAAGTAATGGCTCAACTGATTTACAGACACATCAGGTAAATTTCACATTTGAAGGGGAACTTTTTTGGTTATTTTTGATACACATTGTGTTCTCTAAGAATTCTTTTTCACTGATGGGTCTTTAAATACTACATGTATACATTGAAGGCCCAAATCTATAGCTCTGTGTCCTGACCATTCCCTGTGTGCCGAAGTTTTGTATCAGGTTCCCTCCTTAGTACCTCCACTTTTAGGATTTGACATTTAACCTGAACTCTTATTTTTTTGTTTCGTTTTTGTTTTGCCAAACACTATTTTTCTAGTCTTTCCTTTTTTGTAAATCTGCTGTCTGCCTAATTACTCCAGCCAAACACAAGGAGACAGTGATTTCTTTCAACCATAGGCTACATTTGGGTTATCAGCTTTTTATTCAAAATTAATTATTTTTATTGCTTCTAGCATCATAGCCTAATTCAAGCCATCATTCTTTTTTGTACAGGTATTGGAGCAGCCTTCCCCAATGATTCTGTTTTTATTCTTGTTCATCTAATAGTTGAGTCTTTTCAAAGAGTAAAAATTACTTTTGTCTTTCGTTTATACTTGATCTTAGCCAAAAGGTCGAGAAGCAGTGTTGTTTGTCTTTTTGAGACAGGGTTTTACTGTGTGATTCATGGCTGACCTGGAATTGATTGTGTTTCCCAGACTGGCCTGGAACTTGAGGGTGTCCTGTCTTGGCCTCTCAAGTGCAGGGTTATAGGCTTGTGCCACCATGTCTGACAAATCTTTTTAAATGGGTAATTTACATCAGTGCCATATTTATTATTCTTCAGTGGGTTCAGAAAGCAAGTACATTAAAATCTATTTTTCTCACCATAACTATAGTGTGAGTGGGCCCAGCCTGCTGCCTCCCCTCCTGTCATTCCTCACTGCATGCCTTCTACACACACCAGGCTTATTTCTGACCCTGTAGCCCAAAATTCTTCTCATCCTCAGACAACTTAAATTTGTTCTTTCCTCTTTCTAGAACATTCTTCCCCCAAATTCTTTCATTTTCTTCTATGATTTAGGACTTGGCTCAGATGTGCTCTCCTTGAAGAGGCTGTCCCTGGCTGCTGGTGCTGTCAGGCTGCACCCTTATAGTTGGGTCCACCCCACTGGTGTTTGTATCTGTGCAGTTTCAAGTGCTGGCCTTGGCTAAACCCACCCGTAATTAAAATAGTTGCTCTCTAGCCGCTCTACTCCTTTATCTTTTTTTTTTTTTTGGTTGGTGTTTTTGAGACAGTCTTGCTCTGTAGTTCAGGCTGACCTTGAACTCACTTTGTACCCCAGACTGACCCTGAACTTGCGGCAATCCTCCTGCCTCAGTCTTCTAAGTGCTGGGGTTACAGGCCTGCACCATAATGCCCAGCTCTGCTTCTTCATCTTAATCTTTATTCTCTGCTGCACTTTTCATTTTTTAAAAATATTGTCAATACTTTGTGTATGCATTTAGTGTCCATTTACTCTCACTGAAATGTAGGGCCAGGACTTTTGCATTATTTACCACTCTATTCCCTTATTTAGTACGTAGAACAATTTCTGGCACATAATGCGTATTTAGTGAGTATTTGTTGAATAAATGAATGGGGATACTAACAATGGTCAAATGAGAACTTGTTTTATGAATGTTGTAGGGATGCGTGTCATAAAATGTTCTTAGATAAATGAAAAAATTAAGTTTTATACATTTTAAATTGTTTAAATCTTCAGAAGATATTGCGACTAAAGGTTTGACTTACCATCCGTATTTCTTCAGCAAGCAGTCATTGACCATTAATAGAAAAACTATGTCAGAAGTAATGGAATGTTTTCTGGATATTTGGAAGACCTGTGGAAACGAGTACCAAGAATGAATTTTGTTTACTAATGGATTGAGAGTCCTTAACCTTTTACAATATTTAGTACTATTTCTGAATTACTATTAAGATGGAAAATTTCCTAGCATGCACAGAACCCTGGGTTCAATTCCCAATACCAAAAAAAGGGGAAAATAAAAGAAAAAAGAAAAAAAAATCCTATTAGTTAAGTGTCAGGTAAATAACTGTTGAGGAAAGGTAAAATGTTCTTTGTAGATACAGTGCGAAAAACGTAGTTTTGAGTTCTTTTGTGTTGGTTTAGCATCTCTGATAAGTGACTAACCATAGAAGCTCATGTTTGTTTTTCTCTATTAGGATATAGGTACTGCCATTGTTTCAGATACTACAGATGATTTATGGTTTTTAAATGAGTCAGTATCAGAGCAGTTAGGTGTTGGAATAAAAGTTGAAGCTGCTGATACTGAACAAGCAAGTGAAGAAGTAGGGAAAGTGAGTGACAAGAAGGTACGTTTTGGAAAAATTTCATGTTTGTTGTATTTATGTGTTCATAGCATAATCTCTTCTGGTCTCCCTCTCCCTCTCTATTTGTACAAGTTGCACAGTCTTTCCTTTTAGTTTTTAATCTTTCATTGTATTAAGTTGTAAGCTTTGTATTAAGTTAATCAGGGCTGCCTTAGAAGTGAGGTGGAGTTTCATGGTGAAACTCCTCCTTCATTAGAAGCTACAAGCCACTATTTTCCTTAGTGTTTATCCAATCTCATATTGTGAAGTGTTTTTTTCCCCTTCAAAATCTTGCTTTGCTAAAAAGGCAAGGTTCTGAATTGTCTCAAAATTTTCCATAACTAAATGGGAAGATAGATAATTGCTTTCTACCTATTCTAGAGTTGGGAAAAAAGAGGAAATGAGAATCTTGAGAATCATATGGTGTGAGCACACCAAAATGAAGTCATAAGAGGCTGAATGTTCAAGTCGCAAAAGAAATTGGGCAGTAGACCTAGTGCCCAGCATGTAGGTTTTCTTCAGTAAACAGCCACTGAATAAATATTGTGGGGGGACATGCTTGATTTGAGTTGGGTTGTCTTAATAATCCATTCATTTATGGGATACATAGGATGAATTGTCTGCTATATAGCTTGGGTTCTCTTAGACTAGTTAGTTGGAAGAAAGGAATGCTGGTGGCAGAATAAAGACAAAAGTGACATTTGGAAACTTTTATATAGAAATAGGTGTTAAAATACTTCTGTGAGAAAGTTAAACAGAGGTTCATAATTGTATCTTGGTCATTTTTATTCATTTTTCGGACTGCAAAACTATAGTTTTAGGTTTTAGAAATTTTTTTTTTTTGAAAGAATTTTAAATTCTGAGTATTTCTTGACTTTTGTTTCCTGGACTATGTGGAGGTTTTTATAAGACAACCAGAGTAATAACTAGTTTTACTCTTGAATCTGAAAAGTAAAATTTTTAAACGCTTTGTTTTCATTCTTCGTGGTCTACCTGGATTCCCAAGATGAAAAATTTCTCATTAGTAATTTGTAGCATTTCTATGCCGATATTATTTATTTTCTGTGAAGTTGTAAATTTGCACACTTTTTTCCTTCTGAAGGTAGAAGATACTTGGTAACCCTTCTGGATGCTTTGCAGTCATGCGTGCCACTAAAATGCTAGCTAAATGTCTACAGAATCATGTTTTTGGTCTCACATTTAAGGTATTCCACTTTAAATGTTAGTGATGGAGGTAGAATGTGAGTTATAAACCGAAGCTGTTTTGTCTTTTTGCTTTCAGGTAATAATAGCCTCAACTAAAACAGATAAACTTTAGTAATGAGATGTCTTTGCCTTCACAGATGATTGAAATGGGAAAAAATGATGACCTTGAGGACTCCAAGTCCTTAAGTGATGATACTGATGTAGAAGTTACCTCTGAGGTATGAACACCTGGTTAAGGCTCTTTTGCACTGGCCGTATCTTTAGATGATGTAATCCCAGCAGTTCAGTTGTATTGAGGATGCCATTTTTCCCTGTTTCTATTTTCTTAGCTGCTAAGAGATACAAGATTCTTTACATCTTGTTAGGGTTTTTTTTTTTTTTGAAATTTGAGAAGAGAAAAGGATAATTTGGTTTAATCCTCTCCCTTTCCTCTTGGAAAGATGACCTCAATGGTACCATGCCACTGTCATCAAAACTCTTTGGTTTTGATACAGTGGAGATACACAGCATTATTCAAAGTACTTCTTAATAATTTTTCCCCACTGAACACCTCTGTGTAATCCCAAGGACAGACTTGTAGGCTCTCTAAGATTCTTTGATGAGTATAATACAAAAATAATTTTGCCAATACTTTCTTACAGAGACTCAAATGGAAGACAGCTTAATTGACATACAGATTACTATGAAGGAATATTTGGTATTAAACTCTTAGGTTATAGGGATGATTTATTACACATTGACAACTTAAGTTCAGATCCAAGTGTATACTTTGCTCTTCCCTTTTTCTGTTATTTTCCTTTTAGCACTGTACTTTCTGTAACTGACTCTTGAGAGAAAGGTGGTAGGCCATGGATAAGAAGGAGACTATATTTTGCTGCTTGAGAACAGAAACACTTTAGGTTGCCCTGGTGTTGATCTTCCCTGGTCCCTCTACACTGCTGTTGACCATCCTAATTCACTGCAAATTATCTGCCTGTGCATAATAATAAAGTGTAATGTATTGGTTCACTAAGTGCTCTTGACCATAATACGAATAGCAGAGATAAATGTTTCCGTCTTAATCAGACTTCTGTGGCTACTTGGGCCCAGAAAACCTATTAAGCAAATAGCTTGTATTTTATTGAATCAAAGATGCCATTGAATTTAATAAGCACTATTATTTTATGTACTATTAAGAAAGAAAAAGTGATGCCAATTAAACTGCAGCATACCATCACTTAAAAATTCCAACTCACGAAGTTCCTTCGAGTATAGCATTTCATGAGATCGGAGGATCATGATCATAAATTGGTGACAGTGTTTTGTGACTCTCTGGGGAAGATCCTAGTTTAATAAATGGTTGTATCCTTGCCTTTCAGTCTAGAGTGATAGGCGAGTTATGATTTCTAAACTTCAGGTGCTTGGCCTTCGTCCTGAAAGAAATGAAGTCTGCCTGTGTCAAATCATTGATCCTGTCAAAGGCAGACAATTACCCACATTAAATACTCATGACTTGTTCCAGGTAGCTACTTTTGAATTAAGCAAGACATTTAAAATTTATTGAGTTCTAGTGTCTCCTAATTTGAATATTTGAGAAGTAGGGGTAAAACTAGTTGGAATTCAAGGACAAGGACTCTCTCAGAGTATGTGATTTAGTCATACAGTTTACTTTCAATCCTCAGAGCAGTGAGAGAACATTTGTAAAATCAAGTAGTTTTCAAATCTCACTTGAGTTTTAGTTTCCTCTTTGCCAAATTTACTATTTGTTAGTAGGAAAAAAAAAAGAATATTATCTCTTCTTTATTTGTTAACCTGAAGCTGTATAAAGATGTAAGTTATGCTTAGAAAAGTGCTCTAAAGACGTTAACAAGGAAAACAAACGATAGAAACTTCACCTGAACTGGATGAAAAGCCAAAATAATTTAGCTTATTTTCCCCTCCGGGTACTAGAGATTAAACCCAGGGCCTTTGCTCTGAGTTACATCCTTAGCATTTTTTTAATATTTTTATTTTGAGGCAGGGTCTTGTGAAGTTGCTCAGGATGGATTTGAACTTGCAGTCCTGTTGCTCAGCCTCCCAGAGGGCTAGGATTAAGGAATGTGCTAGTTTAACTTTCTTTCTTTCTTTTTTTTTTCTTCTTTTTAAACTTTCTGTATCAAAATTTGACTTGAAAAAGGCAGTTGTGGCACTGTCAGTGTACAGCTTCCAAAGACTTTCTTCCACATGGCTATGGAATTTGTTCAAATACTAGGCTGTATCACTGCTATGGAATGTCTGCCCTCTTGCCAGATCAGTGCAGTGATAACTTGGCCCTTCATCTTGGTGTCATGGTCACTGCTGAGTGTTAATTAGCTGTATTTGTCTTTGTAGGATGAATGGCAGTGTACAGAGTGCAAGAAATTTAATTCTCCAAGCAAGAGGTACTGTTTTCGTTGCTGGGCCTTGAGGAAGGATTGGTATTCTGATTGTTCTAAGTTAACTCATTCTCTGTCCACATCCGATATCACTGCCATACCTGAAAAGACGGAAAATGAAGGAATTGATGTCCCTGATTGCCGAAGAACCATCTCAGCTCCAGTTGTTAGACCTAAAGATGTACCTGTCAAGGAAGACAATTCCAAACTGTTTAATCCTTGCAGCTCAGTGGAATTTTTGGATTTGGCCCATAGTTCTGAAAGCCAAGAGACCATCTCAAGCATGGGAGAACAATCAGATAACATTTTTGAGCAGAAAGTAGATATAGAAAATATGGAGGATTGCCAGAATATCTTGAAACCATGTAGCTTATGTGAGAGAAGACCACGAGATGGGAACATTATTCATGGAAGGACAAGCCATCTTACCACTTGTTTTCACTGTGCTAGAAGACTAAAGAAGGCCGGGGCCTCATGTCCTATTTGCCAGAAAGAGATTCAGTTAGTTATTAAGGTTTTTATAGCATAGCTGAATCAATTGGGAAATACTAGAGGACCAGGTCATATCTCAGAACATCGGTATTGAGCCTGTCTGCTAAGCATGACCCATTCTCTATGTTTATTCATGTAAACATTTGTGTTCTGGGTCACTTTTGCTTATAAACTTAGGGATTTGAGAGTGAATAGTTTAGAACTACATCATTAGTTTGGGGGCCTCATTGACTCAAGATAAAGATAAAAATATATAAACTACTTCATTCTTCCTCCAAAGATGAAGATCTGAGAAGAAACAGCTATCAGTATGAACTTAAAAGTATATTTATTCATTCACTGAGCAAATTACCTGAAAACTCAATCTTTCTTTAGTTAATTTTGTTTCTTTTTCTTTTCTTTTTTCTTTCTTTTTTTTTCTTTTGGTGCTTGTCAGGTAGGCAATATACCACTGAACTACATCCCCGGCCCTAATTTTGTTCTTACCTTCCTGTTAATGTAATGTTCTGGCTTCAAAATTCAAGGTAGTTATTAGAAAAAACTAGAGCTAACATTGAAAAAGCAAATTATGTGACTCGTTAGATTGAGAATTGCTGTGAATCACTTGTGTGGTAGTAAGGCTGCTTACTTCTGCTAAGCCAAAAGGGAAAATATGTTTTTGTCTTGTTTTGTTTTTTGGCTTTTTGAGTGCTGGGGATAACTGAGGGGCTTGAGCATGTGCTGCACCACTAAACAGCATTCTTTATTGTTCTTATAAAAGTCAGAATCTCATTGTATTAGCCAGACTGCCTCAAACTACAATCCTCCTCCTTTAGTCTTCTGAGTAGCTGAAATTACAGACTCATGTCACTGTGTTGAGCTCAAGAAAAAAGCTGAAATACAAGCAATTTCTTCCTATATGCATTAGGCAATAGTTATCAAACAATTTTGTAACATACCGTTAAAATAATTTTAGAAACTACATACAACTTTTTCGTAGTTGTTATAGGCTTCGTATGTATTTCACTTCTGGAAACATCATGTTAAATTAACCAGTGCCATAGGTCTACACATGTCAGACTGCTTTTTTTTTGTTTTGTTTTTTTGTGACAGGGTCTTGCTGCATAGTTCAGGTTGGCTTTGAATTCACTGTGTAGCACAGGCTGGCCTCAATTTTGCTGCAGTCCTCCTGCCTTAGCCTCCCAGGTGCTGGGATTGCAGGTGTGTGCCACCATGCCCAGCTGTCAGACCATTCTTACTTCTTTTGCTTCTGTCCATTACAGGAATAATGCCCCCCTTGCCTTTGATGGTTGAGCACTGACACTTGCCCCTGGCGCCCGAATCTGGTTAAACTCATCACATTTAACTTTCCCAATTGAGTAATTGCAACCCTGAGAAAGTGAATACAACCTTTTGCACATTAAAAAAAAATCTAGCTATAGTTAACATATAATGAAGTGTTTCTTTTGGGTGAGTTGGAGAAATCTTGAGTAACTATTCCAAGTTATAGAATGTTCCTGTCTCCCCAAAATATCCCCTGTACTTTTTAAGCATCCTTCATTTCATGCCTCTCATCCTAGATTAATTTCCTTTTGCACATCTTTGATATTTAAATTTTTAAAATTGAAGTACTTACAAAGGATATACCATCCAGAATTATGCATATTACATATGTACCTTGATCAAACTGAGCATGGTGGTACCTGCCTGTAATTGCAGCACTCCAGGAGGGTGAGACAGTAGGGTCACAAATTCAAGCCCAGCCTGGGGCAACTTAGTGACAGACCTTAAAAAAAAAAAAGAAAGGGCTGGGGATATAGCTCAGTGTGAAGGCCTGGGCTCAATACTCAGTACTATAGAAAAAGAAAAACGTCTTGTACCTGTAGATTTAGCTAAAAGTCAGTCGTGTAAACTGGCAAAGTCTGTTCTCATTTCAAAATTAACCAAATCATAGCTGGGCGTGGTGGCGCACGTCTTTAATCCCAGCACTCGGGAGGCTGAGGTAGGCGGAGCGTTGTGAGTTCAAGGCTGGCTTGGGCTACAATGCCAGCGAAAGGCCGGCCTGAGCTACATAGTGGGACCCTGCCTCAAAAAACCAGGGCTGGGAGTTTGGCTCAGTGCCTTAAGCGCCTGCCCTGGTAGGCGCGAGGTTGTGAGTTCAATCCCCGGTACCGCACAAAAAAAAAAAAAAAAAAAAAAAAAAAAAATTAAAAAACAAAATTAACCAAATCACACGAAACTTTTAGTCAGAAAATGTCTCAGTACATATGTGAGTGTGCAGTTCTTGGTACAGCCTTATCAGTTGTCACTTCTGAAGAGCACAGAACTTTTAACCAAATGCTTCTCTGGTTTCTTTATCCTGAAAGTCTTTTGGTAGACCTCCAGGTGTGTTTCAGTCTCTGCCTGTGGAGTTCACACTCTGAGGCAATGGCCTGTTGTAAGATTTGAATGAGTAATAGGGATTGTAGCGTTTGTGGCAAAGGAAGTAATTAAGAGAAATCAATCTGTAATTCTTTTCAGTCATCTTAGGCCACATCAATTTTAGGAAAATACAGAAATTGAAAATCTTTAGGTCGACTTCTTTATTGCTATTTATGTCTGCTTAACCCATGGAAAAATCTGGTGTATCCCAAGGATATGAATTATATCATTGAAGACAGAAGTCCTAGGAAGTTGGCCTTGAGTTGTAAGAATCTCCTGGGTTCTTGTTGAAAGTGCCCAAATCTCCAGAGACTGATTATCTCTACCCTAGAAGGGAAGGTTTTTCTTTCATGTTCTTGTAGATCTGAGACAAAGTAGACAGAATAGGATGCCTGGTCATACCTAGTTTGTAAAAGAAGTTTTCTTAAAATGTTCTGATTGTGGGGCGGGGTGTGTTTTGAGACTATGTAGTGCAGGCTGACCTTGAACTCACTTACATAACCCAGGTTAGCCCAAATTTAACAGTAATCCTCCTGCCTCAGCCTCCCAAGTGCTGGGATTATAGGTGTGGCTCTGGCAAATTTTCTGAATTTTAAAACTATAAAGCACTCAATTATTTAATTTCTCTTTGCACATGAAGCCACATGACATAGCTATTGGTAGAGGTGTTACAATTCAAGTGTCTTAACTAGTAATTTTTATTTTTTTAAAATTTTATTTATTTATTTTTTTGTGTGTGTGGTGGTACTGGGGATTGAACTCAGTGTCTTCTCCCTGAGCTACATCCCCAATTTAAATTTTTTGGGACTAGGTCAAGTTGGCCAGGCTGAGTTCAGTTTTTGAGTCCTTGTGCCTCATCCTCCTAAAGTGCTGAGATAACAGGTGTGTGCCACCTTGTTTATTAAATATTTTAAATGATGGGACAACTAAGAAGCCTAAAATACAGATCTTCTGATATTGGTGCTAGAGACTGTTTTGTACCCAGATGAGACTTTAGAGAGAACTGTGTTTTTTAACAGTTCTCCTAAAATAGAAACACTGTAAATGTTAGGTTCAGCTAATCGGAAGGTTACTTGTCTGATTTTGAGAGCAAGTAAAGGTAACAGCGATCAGAACATTCTGTCCTGGTTAGTGAAGCACAAGCCTGGCTCTCCAGGCATTTAAGGATGGGTGTTTTTCCCCTTGTAAGCAAAACTGTTCCTTTAAGTTGTTTGTGAGAAGACAGTGAATGGTTTAAAACTTTAGAAAGGTAAATTAATTTTCTCCCTATCTCCTCCCTCCCCACAGCACTCTCCTTATAATAGATAGCTGTCAGTTTTGTTTGATCTTTGTTAGTCAGGCACTTTGTGATAAAGTGGAGGACTAAGAGAATTAGGGAACTGCATTTATGCCTATAATCCCCTAAAGTAAACTTGCAACTTTTTTAATTATAAGAATTCCACGTTTATGTCTGTAGATACATAATGATAATGTTGGTACATCCTTAGCTAGCACAGAATCCCTGTAGGCCACTCATCTTTCCTCCTTTTCTTGTTTGCTCACCTTAGTTTTCACTGTCTCTCTAGTACTACCAAGTACTTTGCTTAGAAGATGTAGGTGTAAGTTGTTTTGTTTTATGCTGCTGGGCATATATGAGCCAAACCTTGTGTTTACCTGTAGGAAACTTCAGACACTCTTCTTAGTCCATTTTTGCCCATCCTGCAAACTGGGAGCCCCCACAGCCCCCCTTTTGAGACAGCGCCTTGCTAAGTTGATGAACTGTCCTGGCTGGACTTGTACTTGTCCTCCTGCCTCAGCCTTCCTGTAGTCATGTGGCACCACAGCCAGGCAGTTTTGTTCTTTATTCTTTTTTGAAAAATTTTAATTATTTTAGTTTCTGATTTTTTGAGAAAGGGTCTCATTATGCAATTCAGGCTAACTTTGGACTCACTGTGTAGCTTAGGCTGGTCTTGAACTTGCAGTGATCTTCTTGCCTCACCCTTTCGAGTGCTGGGATTACAGGGTGTGCTGTTTTTATTGTCACCAGGTTACAGATATTTTTAGTCTCTGCCACTAAAGCCAGTCAGTTTGTATGTGAAATCTTTAAAAAGTTTACTTCTGTAGCGTGTACTCCCATTATCTTTTAGTTGTAATTGTGGGAACATAATGCTATGGTTTTCCAGAGTTAGTGCCAGTTTGCCTCTATTTATCAGCATTCTACTCAGTTTGTCACCATTTCACTCCTTGTATTTTCAGATGTCTTCATTTTGTGTGGCTATTCTAGTTACTGGTAAGCCATGCTTCAGCTGAAATCTTGATTGTGAGGACAGAGCTTTTAAAATAGATGTCGTTAAGAGTTCAGCACTTTCTGCTGTGTCATGCCATCGACTGAATAATGAAATCATAGCACATTAGCATTACAGTTCTTATTTTAGATGTCATTTACATTAGTATTTATGATCGTGTTATCTGGACAAACTGTTCAGAGCAAATGATAAATCTTTAGAAAAGTGTTTCCTAGATTACAGTAAAAAGACTTGCCTCAGACTAACTCAATCTTCTTACAGTGTACTTACCAGTGATTGTATATGCTTTTGCATTTAGTACTTAAATGAGACTCAAAACCCAGAGCCAAAGCTTTTAACCTTGTATCATAGTTTTCCCAAAGTCCGTCTAGGGACAGCCCAGGTTTGCAGTTGCAGGCTTGAGCAGTGTGTGGGGTCCAGCCAGGCCAGCCTCCAATCTGCCACAAGCTTGTGTCATACAAACTTAAGTCACTGCCAAGTGCCTGAAACAATGATATTGTGCTTTAGTTATAATTTATTATACTTAGATATATGTAATACTTTGTAGAATATTATTTTGTTTGAAATTTTTTTAAAGGTGAAAATTTGTAACTTTTTTATGTGCTTATTTGTGCAACGTTGGCTTCCTTGAAAAGTCGTTCATGAGAAATTGGATGTTCCTGGGTTGTACAAAGCTTTTGTAATGTTACCTCTGTTCATTTTAGAAGGGAGGAAACTCACTAAGCAGTTGTTATTTTTATTTTTTTCTGCAGAGTTATGTGAACTTCTGAAAGTACATAGCTTTAGATACTGTGAATCTATTGTTTCCATTTAGCCCATCAAGTGCTTAAATTATTGAGGCCCATATTCTAGGGAAGAGTTCATTTTACTGACCCCTCATTTGTGAGCATGCATGTGTGTACACACACAGGATCAAGACTAAGCTGCCTTTGCTAAAAATGACTAGACTAGGGACTAGCTGTGTGTAGAATCTGCACTTCAAAGATACAGAAATCTGCAAACTCTCCCCTGTGCCAAAATTAAAATGTACAGTGTTTACAAATGTCAGAAAATTTGCACTGCCATGTGGAATGGTGAGGTTACTTTGCTGGAATTTCTCAGATTTATGAGTAGACAGAGCTGCAGTTTTAACAAAGGAGGAGAAATGTTGGGGGCCCTAAGTTTCCACTGGAAATGAATATCTGAGCTGGTGGTTAAAGCAGCTCTAGAGTTTGAAGAAAGTTTTTTTTCTGATTATTTTGAGATGTTCCTTCTGTTGGCCCAGTTTACCTTGTTACCTACTATGGCTGTACCTATGTTCTTCCTTTTCAGGAGTCACTGTATATCTGATCCTGTCAGAGAAGGTTGCATAAACATTTTGAGGTTGGTTGATGTAATGAACATGCAATTCAAGGAATGCCATTACTGGTGAATGTGGTATTGTTAAAGAAACTATTATAGTAAACCTATAGTTGTGTTTATTGAGGCTTCATCAGTAGTCTTGTGAGTGACTGAAAATGCTACAGAAAAAGCGGCAGGTCTCTAAGAGGTGGTTAGTGTTTTTTGGTAGTCTGCCGAGATCCACCTACAGGTTGTTATTCCTGTATGTAGGGTCTTCATTTATTGCCTTTTTGGGAGTGCAGCTCAGCTGGTAGGACCCCCATCCCCACCTCATTTCTTAAGTGGAGATCGAGGTTTAGAGGTACCTTAAAAGTGACAGGTAGCGCAGTCAGAGCAAGTGCTTTCTTAAACAGTTGCTGTAACTTGGCAAGTGCTTTATTGGAAATTGATGTTGCCATTACACCACTTGAGAATTTATCAGAGCATTTAATTTCTTATCCAAAGATGTTACTGTATTTAAAAAACAGTAAGTACTTTGATGTCAACATCCTTCCTTCCTTACGTTTCCTTTTAGGTCCTGTTAGTTTAGAGTTACCTATTTCTGGATTTTTTTGTTGTTTTGTTTTTTGTTTTTTTTTGAGATAGCCTATGGCTGTGCTGTCTAGGCTGCCCTTGAACTTGGAGTGCAGTCCATGTTGGCCCTAAACTTGCGATCCTCTTGCCTCAGCCTCCCATGTGCTGGGATTACAGGTGTGTGCAATCATTTGTGCTCCAGCTGTGGACTTGTGTCAGTTTTTCACATTTGAAAATTAGTACCTACATCTGCCCTTCCTACCTCATGGTTTATTGTGGAGATGAGCAACTTTTAAATTTATAATTGCCTTGAAGAAGATACATGAACCTGTTATACTGTTGGTAAAGAAAGCTCTGGGGTTAATGTTTAGAGTCCCTTGTGTCCTGGAAACTGAACACAGGTGCTTCTTTATGCCTGCCTAGCAGGACCAGTGTTGCTTACTATGCCTCTCTTATCTGCACTTCTAGCTCTGTTCTTTCATATAAAGCTTTCCTTTTTTTTCTTCTTTGCTGGGGATTGAACCCCTGGCCCTTCCCACTCAGCTACATCCCCCACCCTTTTTAAACATTTTTATATTTTTATTTTTGAGACAGGATCTCACTAAGTTTCTCTTGCTCAGGCCATGCCTGAACCTGTGATCCTCCTGCTTCAGCCTTGCAGAGTGCAGGGGTTACAGGTGTGCACCACCATGGGACAGCTTCATACAAAGCTTTTGATTAGAAAACAGTTGTGCCTCCAGGTGTTCTGAGAGAAGTGTGTGTAAATTTGTGTGACAGCTTCTGTCCTGAGAGAACCGCCTTGCTGTGATCTTAAGTTAGAACAGTTCTTTCTATGTATACTTGAGTAGGTGATATAAAGTGTGCTGCCCAAATACACAGAAAACACCCAGTTTTCTACATACTTCTAATGAGAGAGTCACACACAGTCAACAGGAACAGCAAATGAGGTATCCTAAAATAGGAAAGAAAAGGCAATATAAAACAATTTGGAGTAGCGGCCCACCTACTAAAGGTGACATTTTTCTGTGTTCTTGCATAGTTTTTATAAACGCCACTAAAGTTAGTAGCTCTACATTTTCGTGTTTGCACTATGTAATGCTTTCAATGCCTTTTGATTTTATTGTGTTTGTGTATTAAATATTTTTATTTTCATTTTGTGTTGTCATTATTGGGGAAATACATTATTTTGTTTAAGTGTAACTAAGTCTCATTTTTCTGTATCTCTGATCTGATTTGGGGAAGTTATTAGACTTAGAATCAGTAGCACCTTTCTCTCAAGTTACTTATTGGAGTGATTGCTATATTTCATTTTTAAGTTCTTAAATCTAAAAGAAGCATTTAAATTTTGCAGTTTTTTTTTTTTTTCCTAACAAGTGTCAGAGGCCTCGTATATACTACGTAGGTTCTGCCATTGGGCTACATTCCCAGTGCTGTTTTCACATTTTGTGAAACAAGATCTTGCTTGTTGCTTAGACTGGCATCAAACTTGTGATCATCCTGCCTCAGCCTCCCAAGAAGCTGAGATTACAGACTCGTACAACCACAGCCAGCTGCAGAGTTTCTTCTTCTTCTTTTTTTTTTTTTTCCGGCACTGGGGATTGAACTCACAACCTCGGGCAGGTGCTTAAGGCACTGAGCCAAACTCCCGGCCCTGGTTTTTTTTTTTTTTTTGGCGGCACTGGGGATTGAACTCACAACCTTCCGCGCCTGCCAGGGTAGGCGCTTAAGCCGCTGAGCCAAACTCCCCAGTCCTGGTTTTTTGAGGCAGGGTTGCACTATGTAGCTCAGGCCAGCCTTGTGCTCACGTTGTAGCCCAAGCCGGCCTCGAACTCACAACGCTCCGCCTACCTCAGCCTCCCAAGTGCTGGGATTAAAGGTGTGCGCCACCACGCCCGGCCAGAGTTTCTTCTTGTTTTGAGACAAGGTCTCACTAAATAGTTTCTCTTACTTTTTTCTCATTGCTGAGACAAAATACCCGACACCCAAAGTTAAAGGGGGTAGGGTTTATTTAGCTCACAGTTTGTAGAGGTTTTACTTCATAGTCAGCTGGCTCCAAGACGGGCATGGCAGAGGCAGCAGTCCATGGTGGTGGCACGCAGCAAAAGCAACCAAGGAAAGGAGAGAGAGAAGCCTCTTTCTGACTCTGTTATCCAGTCTACCAGGATTAGGGTGGTGCCACCCCAGTCAGTGGACTGATCCAGCAGTTACCCACCCTTAACTGCAGCATTGCACTACGAATCCATCACACATTCTAGATTCTGCCACCTCTGAAAAAAACCCTGTGACTGCATGAGGCTTTGGGGGGACAGCTAGACTAACACTGGCCTTGAACTCACTATGTGGCTTTTGTGTGCTGCCACATTCAGCTGCATATTATTTTTTAATACTGAGTTAATTGTGTCTGTGTACCTAGTATTCACTAGGGTCTGTCGCACTGGTTCTTGGTATATATGCTACCAAAGCAAGCACTCCAGTACTGGTTCTGAAACTTTAGGGATTATGTCCCTCCTTGCAAAGCTGATGAAATTTATGAAACTTCTTTTTTTTGTGGGACAGGGTCTTGCTGTGTAGTACAGGATAACTTTGGACTCATTACATAGCCCAGGTTGACTTGAACTCCTACAATCTTCCTGTCTCAGCATCCTATGTGCTAGGATTACAGATGTGCCCCACCACGCCCAGTGAAACCTCTTGTGTAACATTTACATTTAATTTCAAGGACTTCTTAAACCCACTTGTCCATGGTTCATAACCCTGGTCTTCAGGTTCTACTCTTTGGAGAGAGAGCAAAAAAGTGTGACCAGGCTACAAAGAATGTGATGGTACATATGCTTTTGCAAAGGCCATTCACCTTTAGATGAAGCCAGTAAGGTGAAATGGGTCAGTTCTGAGCAGCACTTAGATCGCAGTTGCGATGTAATGGGCCTGGACTGGTACGTACTGTACAACTTTGCAGGGTACAAATCACAGACTGCCATAAGAGTGATAATACCTAAATGTGGTGTGAGGAGACCCGAGAGTGGGGCAGGGTGCTACCAGGAATACCAGGATGCTATTTTAAAAATGCAAACAAACCAAGAGTAGGATTTGAGACAGTGGGTGAGAGCAACTGCTTTCTCTGTGTAACCCTTTTCACATTTCTCTTTAAGGAACTTTGCTTTTTGAGATAGTCTGTGTAATGCAGGCTGACCTTGAGCTCATGGTCCTGTCTCAGCCCTATGAACTGGGATTATGGGTGTACACTGCTTTGCACATGAACTTTTTAATGTGATTCCAACTTTGTGACATTTTGCTGGGCTTTTACATCCTTGCTAACCTTGAGTAACTGGTGCATATTTATCCATGTTGAGTGTCCTGATGCCGGAGGAAGGTAAGCTGAAACTGAACTGAGTTTACAAAATTTGTCAACAAATTTCAGATCAGGGCTCCCCGCTACCCCCGCGCTACAGTTGTACAAATCCAACCTGTGAAGGTATAAAAAAGGGTGTCATTTGAAAAATTTCAAGTTACTGCAGGTTGAGGATATGAGGGCAGGCTTGATAAGTACATCCCCAACTCTGAACTCATTTGAGTAATCCTCTTCAAAATAACTGGTAGATAAGTTCATTCACTGAGTATTTACTGAATGCTAACCTGGGCCAGAGACTGCCTTGTACTGGGAATAATACAGCATGGTTAAGGAGGCTGCCTTCAATCTGCCTATAATATGAGCAATGCAGTGGGTACAGAGGATGGATTCCACATGGGCCAGGGAAGCAGCAGGTGAACGAGAACAGTTGGTTTGGGAAACTGTTGACTCCACAGAGCTAGAGTGAACCATGTGTGTAGAGAGGTGAGAGGTGAGAGGTGAGGTTGGAGCAGTGTGCAGTCGGGACAGCGTGGTGGTCAGAGCATGACATGCTGGGATAATAGGTTTGAATCTTGTCCTGAAGACGGCGCAGAGCCATGGAAGGTCTGATGAAAGAGAGTGGCATCCTCTCATTTGTATTTATGAAAGCTCGTTCTGGCCACACTGCTGAGTCGACGGAGTGCTGGCTAGAGCAGAAGCAAGGAGGGCAGTCAGACTGTGCAGCAGTCTGCTTGAGAAACAGTGACACTCCCGAGGTAAAGGACAGTAAGAACATTTTTGGTCACTCAGTGGGCAGACTTACCCCGTGAGGTATTTAAGACATAGAGACATTAAATATCTGTATGGAGTAACTAAAAATTGCTGAATCAAGTCAGTGGTTAAACCAAGGATGTTGGAGTCAAAAAGTCAAAAAAGTGGATTGATATGGAGGAAAACAAGGTGACAGTATGACAGACTTCAGTAAGCGGGTGTGAGGGAAGGGGGAAGTTGAGGCTGGGTTGGGTGATTTGTGGGTGGACCCTTCATCAGGATGGAGGATGTGGGTAAATGAGTGAATTTGTGGTGGTGGTGGTGGTGGTGGTGGGAGACAGGAAAAATTTTGGATGCTGACTTTGTGCGTATGAGAGCATCTGATTGGGAAGGTGATTAGGAGAGAAAAGGGACATGTACACCGGCAAAATTTTTTATGCCAACCCAAGAGCAGGCCAACCCAAGAAATCAGGAGGCCCCAGGTTAAGAGCCCTGTTACAGAACAATGCCTCTCAAACTTTAGCAAGTGCCAGAACCACCTGGCAGGCTTTAATGTCAGACTTAAACCCACCCAGAGATACCAGTCAGGCAGGGCTGCGTGAGGCCCAATTGCCTGCATTTTCATCGTGTTCCTTGGTGGTGCTGCTGATGCTGCTGTCCAAAGCCTGCCCTGAGAGCCACTGCTGAAGTCTAAGGCTTTGATGGAGGGAGAGGAAGAAGGCGCGGGAAGTGGTTAGGGAAAGTCAGGAAAACATACTGGGGGCGAGAATGGGTTTTTGTTTTGTTCTGTGCAACTTAGATTTTAATTAAGCAGATACTCCAGGTTATTTCTGCCACATGGAAAATCTTTCAGGAGTAGAGAAAAGGGAGAGGAGAGTGAGTACACATTTTAGGGTTGGGGCGTGAAGTATAAAAATATTTAAGTAATGTGCTTTAAAGACCATGTCCTGATCCCCCTTACCTTGCAAAGTCAGGCGAGAGCAAGCATTGCATGACGTGTTGGATCTGGGTAAGGTTTTGCTTCTTCTCAGTCTGGGCTCTTTCTTCTTCCTCATTAACTGCTAAAAGAATCGCTAAGTAAACTGTGCTTTTGAGTTACAGTAGTCTTTAAGCCGGGTGTGGTGGTGCATGAAAAAAAAAAAGACTAAAGTTCCTGAATAGAAGACATATTTGGCAGATATGTGTCTACATTTTTTTCTTTCAGTGAGAGTGAAGGTTGGGATGGGAGGGAGAGAAGGGTGTCATGAGAATATGTATGTGTGTGTCTGTCTGAAACACTGGCCGTTAGTATTCTGAGCCCTTGGCACAGGATTAGTTCTGCTGCTTAGCTGCTTGCTGGGCGAGCTGAGGTGCTTCATTTGATATTTCTAAGCCTCAGCTTACAGATCTGTAAGACAGTTGTGCTGGGTAAATGAAGTGGTGCATGCAAATACTTAGCACCTGCTATTTCTTCATCTTAACCCATGTATCAGAGCTGGGGAATTGCAGCTTCAAATACAAAGACCAAACAAATCTCTGGCCTTTGACCAGCAAATGTAACCTTTATCTTCCACCAGAGGGCACCCGTATCCTATAAAACCTAAGAACAGTCCCTCTGCCTTTAAAACAATATATACAGTTGAACCTGCCAGAGGATAACCACCTTGGTTCAGATCTTTATTTAAATAGTCATCTGGTGTTTTGAGAGATCATTTGTAATATTTCTCTAAAACCCAGGAGTAAAACCTTCAGTAAAAGGGTAAATGGTCCTCAACTCCACACCAGATACAAGAGAATTATATTTCCATTTTTTATTTTGTCCGTTTTTACTCTCCAGTCTCCATCTCATCAAGACTGTAACCTAGTTTCAGATTGTTCTCTCAGTAATAACCTATTGAAGTTCCTTCCTGATTTATTCAGATGAACTACACTGCTGTTTCTCCTTTTGATGCCCTGCCTCCCCCAGGTGTGGCCAGCCTGCTTTCCAGCAGGCAGCAGGGGGAGGCATCTATTTCTGAGCCTCAGGAACTGCTTCCTGAATATTTTTGTGCCAGTGACTCTAGTGATTGACAGGTACCCTTCCCAAAAGGCTGGATCTTGGGGAGAAACTAACCTTGAGGCTACTCACTACTCCTACCACAGCCTCCTGCAAAACATCGTGAATTTCAAGGGAGTGGTGTGACAGATACCAGTGTGCATCTGTCCTGTGTCTATAGTTGGGTCTTTGTCAGTCATTGCCCTCTAATCTGAGGGGAAAGGAAATATAGCCCAGGTAAGTTTCAGCAGTGTGTCTGAGAATGGTGGCCTAATCAACACAAGCCTGAGGGAAAATCAAAGGAGTATGCCATACTGTCTTACTGGGAATGCAGAACCATACAATATTTGAGATGGAAAGGACTCCAGAAATCTAGTACAACCCCTCATTGCTCAGACAGGAGAAACAACATGACTAGGCTAGGCTCACATAGTTTAGTGGCAGTTATTTTAGCAGAATACAGTTCAGTTCTGTGGGCACACACACTTCATTCTTGCCGCACCATTCCATTTTCTGCATCAGTCAGCACTGTTCACATTTGTGTGCTTCATAGATGTCAAGTAGCTGTTTTGCTGTATCATATAATCCACACAACTCTGATGGAAATGTAACATTATATGAGTGAAATGTTATCCCCATTTTACATAGGCACAGAGCAGTTACATGAATGATGCCAGACAAAATTAGCAGGCATTCTATTTAAAGCAGTGTTTTCTCCATGAGAGTTATCTGCACTGAATGGGATGTTTTGCTTGTTTGTTTTTCAGTAGAACTATTTTCTGACAGCAGGATAATTTAGCGTCTCTGGCCCCTAAGCACAGCTTGCCCTTGTCCTGATAACACCACAAATCCCCCAAAGCCCTGATGGTGTGGGAGAATGGTCTGGTTGCTGGTTAAAAGTCACTTATTTAGATGCATGGACACAGCAAAAGGAGTGTTACACAAAATTGCTTTGCTGGCTTGGTTGTCTTTATACTACTGAGGGATACAGGAGCAAGACAAGAGGAAGGAAATCCTAGAGGGTGAGCAAGGCTTTGGAAGGGAACAGGCTAAGATAAAGGAGAGACATGAACAGAGGGCCAGGGAGGATCCTGGTAAAATATGAAGCTTGAATAGGGCCTGGCTTCACAGACTCGTATCTGAAGGGGTCAGGAGGGTCTCCCAGACGAGGGACAGCTGGGCTGGAGACTGGGGTAAGCCGGAGTGCCATACCCACATCAAGGGCACAGTCCCTGTTCCAGCCTAGTCAGGTGTTTTCAGGGGGTAATGTGAAGTCATTGTTAACCTTTCTTATATATCAATCTACAAGGCCAGATTTTTTTCTGGGAAATCTCTCTGCTATATTAGATCAAAAAACGTTTTTAAAACGCTAGGTAGAACAAGAAAAAAATACTTGTCTGTGAGTTTGGGTGTGTAACCTGTGGGTTAAGTCATCTTGGAGAGCCATTTCCATCTAACACTGCTGGTGAGTGGGAGAGAGACATGTTTTAGGGCTTTCTTGGGGGAAGGAGGCTGGGGATGGAACACACGGTGCACTCTACCCCTGAGCTACACACCCAGCCACTTGGAGGCAAGTTTCTGTGCAACCAGGAAGGAAGCTTGCACTGGAGTCCTGTCCCTCTGAAACAGGAATTCCTGCACCATCTCAGTGCTTTCTGGGTCTGAGATTCTGTAATTCTGGTGCTGTAATTCTTGAAGGCAGGACTGGGAACACAAAAACTCCAGAGCTCTGTTGATGGCTGTAGTGCTCAGACCCCTGGCAGTGTCTTCTTCGCTCAGTCCTGTCTTTTCCCTGGTGTGTAGGAATGGGGAAATGAAGTTTGAGTTCCTGCTCCCTAGAGTCCTTCGCTTTGGTTCATAATTCTGGCAGTTTACAAAACCAAGCTGCTTTTATTCTCTCTCAGCCAGTGAGTCCCTGCCACAAGCTGCAGAGCTAAATGACCAATTTTCCAACTCAGCTGTTCAGCTACACTATGAGTTAGGTTTAAATATACACTCCTTTAAAAACCACCAGAGGCTTCTCCTTTCTCCTGCTCACTTTCTTCTGTTAAGCCAGCAGAAAGCAAGTCCTGTGTACTCAAGGTATGGTGCCCCAAGGTCCTCCACTGGCCCTCCCCACCTGCCTGGGGCTGGGGGTGGTGGGTGCGTGAGATGCCTAGCTTGTTTACAACAAAACCTGACACTGCAGTGTGCTCGCCTTGTCCTTTCCCTGGAGGGGCCTGTCAGGGCTCCTCACTCTGGCTGACAACACCATGCCTTTTAAAACTGTCTCTGATCATTTCCGACTTTTACCAGTAGGATAGTCAAATAGGGAGGCAACAGGGTTTGGCAACTAAAGTCCTGATGGGGAGAAGTTGAAAAACCCAGGCTGCAAATGTTAATATCTAACATGTGAAGATATCTCTGTCCTCATTCTCTGGATATGAGTAGGCTTTTTCCAAAGCCTGTAAGCTCCTGCTTTGGTTCCTGGGTTTGCTTAGGCTCCTACGTCCCAGAGTGGGCTTTCGGTAATGTCCCTGTTGTCTGTCTTTCTCAGCCTGTGTGTGAACTCAGACAAGGTTTTATTGAGCCTTAGAAGCTTCTCTGTTCAGGGAGGATGGTGTTGATAATTTTTCTTACCCTGTTGGGTAGCTCTAACAGTATCTTAAGACTTGGTAATTTACAAGCAAAAGAAATGCATTTCTTGAAGCTTTAGAAGCTGGAAGCCCAAGGCTCTCAGAGGTTGTCTGGTGAGGACCCACTCCTTGGACTTGACACTTTCCTATGTGTTCTTAGGAGATGGAAGAGGTAAACCAGCTCCCTCAAGCTGCTTTTATAAGGACATTGATCTCACTCATGAGGGTGGGGTTTTTGTAGCCTAATCACCACCTAAAACCCCACCTGTGACTATGGTCACCCTGGGAATTAAGTTCAGTATGAATTTGAGGGGCCCAAATATTCAGACTAGCACAAACTATACAGCATGATACACTGACTGACTGGAGGCCAGTACTATGTAGGTGATTTTCTGGCTTCAGTCCATCTCCATTTCCTCTGGAACCAGGACTCAGTAAGTTTAGCATTTGCTTCTCCCTTCTCTGTTCAGCCTACATATCTGTTTGCCCAGCTTGTCCAAGTTGGCTTCCCTTCATGCAGGAAGACAAGCGCATTTCTGTAACAGAAAATTTCAGAATTGTGAACAGAATCAGTGTTTCCAGACATTTGGCTGTCATAGATGTAGAAAATTAAAAACAGCTAAACACAATCATGGAAACCATATATATTCTTTTATTATGAAGACTCACATAGGGTTGCCAGCCCTTATTTTATCAAGCAAGAACATTTTAAGAACAATTACTACTATCATGTTTTTATCACCATCCCTCATAAATGGTATTTTAAAGCTAGAACTGTAGGAAGAATATAATCTCTATAATGTACATTTCTCTGAAATAGAAAAACTTACGTCTTTCTAGTTTCATCTCAGAAGTAACATCCATGTCATGGACTTCCCTAGATCCAAGATGAGACTGGCACTTGGAAGCCAGTTTGGACTGAATCTCTTTCTCTTTTTCACTTTGTGTGCCTAATCCTCTGTCTTAGTCACCTTTCTGTAGCTAAGACAGAATACCCAACACCCACAGTGTAAAGGAGGAGAAGTTTATTTTGGCTTATGGTTTCAGTCCGTGGCTGGCTGGTTCCAAGGCAGAAATGGCATGGCCAAGGGGCATGGCAGAGAGAAAGGTCACATCGTGGTGATCAGGAAGCAGGGAGAGAAGAAAGGAGTCAGGCACAAGAACACACCCTTTCAGGTCACACCCTCAGTGATGCACCTCCAACCAGGCCCCACCTAACAGCACATTCAGCAACTGACCTCATCAATGGATGATTCCTCCGATGCGTCTAGCACCCCCATGACCCAATCACCTTCCACACACAGGAGAATTCCGGGGGACATTTTAGATCTTAACCATGACACTACCTTTTCTGTAGTGAGGGTAATCACAGTGTTAGGGAGTGTGATGAGGGACTTTGAAATGGTCGGAATGCCCTGTCTAATTTCCCCTTGGGTTTTCTTGGCTTTTCACTGTCTTTGAGCCTTCCTGTGACTCTGTAAATTATAGAAAACTGATGATAATACAGATGATTTTGTGCATAGAAATGCAAATTATGTCTAGTGGAGATGTAATTGATTATTGCCCTGTGGATATTGACCAGTTTTCCATCTATTAAGCAAATTAATTTCAGCATTCCTGATAGTTTCTACATATATCTGCTTTTTGAGTTCTCCTTTGAGCAGTTCCCTCATCAATTGACTTAAGTCACTGGCATATGTTAATTTTACATTTGTGCAAGGGACTTGTTAAAAAAAAAAGTTCCTCAGTAATAGCTACCTTTGATTTTTGCCGTGGAGGTAGGATTAAGTCATGGATAAGAGGAAGCCTGGTCCAAGGCCTGCCGTGTAACTTGCTTTCTGTAGTTGGCACAGGCCTTACTTTCTCCTGGTGTGTCTGCTCCAGGGCACTCTGTATCCTCACAAGCAAAACAACAACACAAAATCGCAAAAAACTTTCATATCATGCTAGTGTCTTTCACTAGGATTTTCATGTTGCAAAAGAGAACTCTAGGGAATATATTGCTTACACAGCAGAATAATTGCCAGAGGGGTGCAATACCCAAGTGTTGCAGATATTTGAGGCCAAATGCCTTTAAATAACCTAGCTTGCTGGTATTCAGTTGCAAAGGATAATTGGATTCCTTTGCATTCAGCCCCCACTCCCATGCTGGAAGTGCCAGCCTTACCTTGATAAGGAGAATGGTTCTAACTTTGTACCAGGACCCTAAAGTATTTATTAAATCCTTTCCTCACATCTCAGGTGGATGTTTATCCCTATCATTGATGAGGACAGGTTAAATGACTCATCCAAGGTTGTTCGGCTAGGATGTTGTTTGACCAGGATTTTAAATTCAGGGTCTGAATTCAAAGCTCGTGCTCTATCTGTGATTAGAAGAAATAACCCCCTTAGTCAAGACCATATCCTGCCCCAAACGCATCATCACAGCTGAAATCCACTGCCAAGGGTCCGGGGAGGTAGCTCAGCAGCACAGCACCTGCCTGGCAAGCGCGAGGCCCTGAGTTTGCTTCCTTGTACCCCCCCCTCCCCTCAAAAATTTCACTGCCAACTGTTCCAGCAGGGCAAAGACATTGCTTCCTGTGAAAATGTGAGGGACCTGGAAGGCAAAACACACTTGCCATGAAAATAAGGTTGGAAACAAACTGACCTGAGCCTGGAAAGATTTGGTCTGAGGGTTAGGGCACAACCCAGAGAGGATGAGAAAGATGAGAGGGGAATTCCATCCAGCAGGGGCTTCTGTGCATGGGCAGGGGTAGATGGCCAGGAAAGGAAGAAGCTGGGAGGATCAGACAAGTCAGGAAGAGGGATGAGAATTTCTGCCTCTTTCCTTTGTGGGCCTTGATAACTGAGGAAGGTGCAGAGCATAAGAGGAGTTTACAGGTTTTAGGAATGGAGGTCAGCCATACCCCATAAACGGCTTCTGGAGGGTTAAGTAGCCAAAGCTGTACCCTCCTCCATACCTGGGCCAGGGTAGCAGGGCAGGTAGATGGTTGAACAGCCCAAAGGGCAGGAATCTTATTCCCACCTCTTGTGCCTGCTTCATTTTCTCCCAGCTCCTGTGGCAGACCCTTCTGCACTTAGGTAATTTACTCAAAAATTATTGTCCCTAGAATCTCTCAGTGTACTCACTCTGTGTACAGATAGTGACTGGGTTCTGCATGTGATTTCCCTGCAGAATTCTGCCCAAGGACAGGCAGATGAGTCACAGCACTATGGAGAGACTTAAATATCTGCAGTGAGTAAGGCCAGGCCCAGCTGAAGGCAGAGTCTGTCATACAGGAATTGCCCCATTCTTCTGCACACATGGGGATCACCTGGAGAACAGTGAGTTCTCGCACATAACCATTTGCTGAAGCTGCCTGTGGGGTCCCAACACAGCTCCACATAAAAAGGCAGGGGCAGCCTAGCCCTGGGTTGCTTGGAATCAGAGAACAGCAGCCGGGAGCCTACTGTCAAGTCCCCTACCAAACAGAGGACAACCAATGCTCTCAAATGAACATTCTGACTTCTTTTTAACAAATATTTTCTTTACCTGGGTCTGGGATTCCAAAGACTGCATGTGAACCAGGTTTGATGCTGATTAACTACATTGACTATAGTTATCACATGGTTTTTTTTTTGGTTTGCTTTTGGTTTTTTGGTCTTTTTGAGGCAGGGTTTCACTACACGATTCAGGCTGGCTTGAACTTATTTTGCAGCCCAAGCTGGCCTCGAACTCACAGCGATCCTCCTGCCTCAGCCTCCTGAGTCCTGGCATTACAGGCGTGTGCCACCGTACCTGGCTTATCACATGCTTTTAACAGTCATTCATTCAACAAATATTTGCTGAGTACCAGACAAGCAAATTTGTGTCAATTTATTGGGGAGAGCATCCTATTAATGGTACTTTGTGTTCATTCTTTCAGGCTGTAGCATAACTTAATTATCACCTACTCAATCTGCTCTTGTTTCTTTATCTTCCTCTGCAGGGCAGATGAAATGTTTTTGGTCAGTTTGAGGAATTTTTGCAAGGGTGCACACGTGCACACGTGTGTATCTCCATAGCCAGGGTATGAGTTTTTGGGTTTTTTGAGACAGGGTCTCACTGTGTAGTTCTGAGTGGCCTTGAACTCACTATGTCACCCCAGCTGGCCTTGAACTCACAGTAATCCTTCCTGAATCAGCCTCCTAAGTGCTGGCATTACAGATGTGCACCACCACACCTGGCCAGGGTGTGCGTTCTTGGGGATAAAGTTAGGATAGTTGGAGGAGGGTGAATTTCTCCAGTAGAGCACATGAGAGCTTCAAGAAGAAGTTAATCTCCTGGAAAGGTACATTTAATTTAAAACTGTTCCAGAGGAAGCCAGCAGCTGTGCTGGCAGGAAACCCACATGCAGAGGTCTGGAGGTCCCTGCTATAGTAGCAGTAGGACCAGAGCTCAGCCTGCCCTCTGGGGCAGTGGACTTTTTTTTCCTGGGCTACACAGAGAAAGAGTATCCCATGAGCAGGCTCCCTCACTCCCCAGTCCTCTCTACCATCCCCCCCATATGATCCTACCTCACTGGCTCCTCCCCGAGTAGGTGATGTCCTGTCCTCCCATGCTCAGTTGTGGCTTGGGGAAGACGCACGCAGGGGTTGGTCCGAATGAGGAGTACACGGCAGTGCTTTGGGGCGCGGCCCACAACTGGTCCAGCAGGCTGTGGTTAGAGCTGGCCTGTGCTTAGCTGGTACGCTCTCCTAATCACATACTTCTGGGTATTACTCCATTAACCACAACACTGAATTACTATGACGGCCCAGTCTGACAGGTGAGGTGCGGAGAAGTTAAGTGACTTGCTTGGTGTTCACAGCTAGCAAGAGGTGGCACAGGGATTTGAATTCAGGCAGTTTGCCTCCCCTACTCAACAATGATCTACTCTGTCCTTGCTTAGCAGCTTTCTCTTAAATTAGACTTTTTGGAATGCAGGGGACAGAAACCCAACCCAAGGACACTGCAGGCAGAGGCAGCAGTTGCGAAGGTTTACAGCCCAGCAGGGAAGGAAAGTGGTCAGTGAATGTTACAAGTGCCTGGGGACAGGGGTGGAGGGAAGTCATGGAAGGAATCTCAACAGGGTCAGTGCATGGAAGCAGGGGTTTGCTGCATGGCCCGAGCAGAGGACACCAGTTGTTCCTGAGGCTAGGAGTGAGGAGAGACACCAGGTTGCCGAGCTTGGCCTGGCATCTAGCTCCCCTGGGCATGTGATCCTTGGGTTCTCCCACTCCCAACCCTCCTCTTTTTCCTCATCTACATCTAGTTTTTGTGGTGCTCCCAAGCTTTTTTCCTGCTGCCAGCTCCCCTGGAGAGTGAGTGCTCCAGGGAGGCGGCTTTGATCTGTCTTCCTGCTCCCAGAGGGGCAGTCTCCAGCGCACCATCCCCATGTAAATGCCGCTTCTTTTAATTAAAGATTCAACAGGAGGGTGTTTCTGTGCCAGACACTGGGCCGGTGTGGGGAGCAGGGGGTGGCGCTTTGGAAGCCTTCTTCCTTTAGGGATTTTTCTGTTTGATGTATCTTTTCCTCCTTTGCCACTCCCTATTTCCATCCCTGCCAGTTTTGATATCCAAGTTCTCCCTGAATTCATACAGTGGACTTAGACAACAGCTGCCTCCTCTGTCATCACAGACTCTGTGCCATTCTGGATGCTGGCTCTTGGAGGGCAGAGGAAAAGGCCAGTCTGTGACTTGGCTGTACTCCTATCAGAGACTCAGTGGCTTCCTCTTCCAGATGCGTGTGAGCTTGAGTCAGCTGTTCTGCTCTCCTGGGCTCCTGCATCCTCATGTACCAGGCAGGGTGACTTGTGACTGCTTCTCCCAGCCACTGCCATAGGGAAGGACTACAGTGTGAATGGAGCCGAGAAGAGTCTCAGGGAGCAGGGGCCCAGTCATCTCCCTGAGATGCCCAAGCAGAGATCTTCCAGCCCCTGGCAAAGGATCAGTTGCCAGGAATTTCCAGCTGTTTACCCTGCACTCTTTAGGCTGCTTGGGCTGTGGGCTGGGCTACAGGGAGGAGAGGGAGACTGGAGATGATACAGTGCCAGAGCAGGTAGCTGGGGGGTAAAATGCTTGCTGGGGGTGCTCACGGCTGCAAGAGCTCAGTCTTGCACCCCACCCCCACCCCCAGCCCCTGCCAGCAGCAGTGCAGACAACCAGTGGGGCAGACAGGCCTGTATGGTAGCAGGAGGCCTGAGGAGGAGTCGGATGACCTTACGGCCCTCCCCTGGGTGCTCAAGGCCTGAGAATGGGAGGAACATTAGAGATCGCAAGACAACTGCTGGCTCCACAGGGGAGGATAGAGAGGATTGGATGGGGAAAGGACAATAGAGAGTTCAGAGCTGCAGGTTGCAGAGCTCAGAGCTTGATCCACTTCCTTAGAGCTTCAGGCTTTTGACCAGCTCCCAGCAGTGTCTCCCGGGACCTAACCAACACTGGAATCACAAAGTGTGACGCCTGGTGCAACTTCTGATCCCTGGGCCTTCAGCCTCAAGGCACCAGATGTAGTAGATGACGGGTGACTCTGTGTGGCAGAGAAAAGACTCTGCTGAGAGCTTGCTTTGTGGCATTGACTGAATCCTTTTCCCTCTCTTCGCCCAGCTTTCTCATCGAGGGTAACTGCCCCTGCCTGTGTGTCTCATGGCTGAGATAGGATCATTTTCTCTTTTCGTGTATCCACAGTTTAAGTACAGATCAATTCTTTTCCCTGCTAGAGGAAAATATATTATAAATTAATAATTTAAATATAAAATGAAGGTAGTCTGGGCATTACCAATCCACATCATTTCCTTGGGATCCCAGGAAGAATCCAAAGTCCAGAACCAGGGCCTGTGAGATGCTGGGGTAAGATGCATTCAGCCCAGAATGTGCCTAGCCCCAGCTGTCCGCACTGCAATTTTATGCATCTTAGAGGTTACACGGTTTACTCCCACCACCACAGTACTGGGGATTGAAATGGCATGCTAAGCTACATCCCTGTCCCTTTGTATTTTTATTTTTAAATTTTGAGACAGGGTTCCTAAGTTGCCTAGGCTGTCCTTGAACTTGTTTCTTCCTAGCTCAGCCTCATGAGAGTAGCTGGGGTTACAGGTGGGCAGTGCCAAACCTGCTCATAGTTTATATTATTGAATATACATCTTAAAATCCTTTCTTCAGTTTCTCTATATCTGCTATTTCATGTAATTTTTACCAAGCGTTACTGTCCTCATTGCGTACTTGAAGAAACCAGGTCTTAGATAAATATATATGTCAAGTCACACGACCACTAAGTGGCAAAGCCACTCAACCAGGGTTTGGTAGGTGCCAAAGCTGCTGCCAGGACCCTGGTTCCAGAGCTCCAGCAGCTGTCAGCCTCTGCTGGCCACGTGCAGCCCTGGTAGTCTCTGTTGTCCCAGAGCTGGAGGAAGAGAGCAGTCAGAGGGCAGGATCAGGAAGGGGGCCCACCCCAGGCCTGCCAGGGCTCCTTGCCCCACTCCATTAGGAGTCCTGAAGGCACCAGGGGTGTGGATGTGTCTCTGATGGCGCTTCTGCAGCCTACAGCAGTCTCCTTTATAGCACATGTTCATGTTAATATGTTTGTATTATTGTCATTTGTAGGTAATAAAGTTACTCCAGCCTCTCCTTCTACCCTGCAAAGTCCCTGAGGGCAGGGACTCCATTACACATTGCTCGAGGCACTTGCAAGAGCCTTGCAAAGATTAGTTTGCGATTAATGAAAATCTCAAGATGAACTATTAATAAGCATCATTCCTCAGAATGTAAAAAGTGATTTCAGGTACATTATCTTGTTTACTCATTCATTCAAATTTGCCTACATTAACATAGCTGACAAGGATAGGTCTGTACTTCATAAGTTTCTGGGTAGGTGTAGACAAAATTAGTTACCCTACGTGTGTGCCCCGCCCGGAGCTTGAAGCGGGGTGGAAGTGAGGGGAATAGACGAGTGGGACAAAACAGACACGGAAGACACAGAGAAGGGCATCCGTGCAGTCAGGTCAGCACAGACATCGGCCAGGCTCCGGGGAGACCCAGGTGGAGGGGGAGCTTCCTGGAGGTGGGAAGTGAGGTGTCAGGGTGCTGCCTGCAGCAGCATTTGGGGAGCCTGTAGCGGAGACTCTGTGTGTTTGGCAGTTCAGTGTGGCAGCTTCCCGGTGCGGGGAGGGAGTTTGAGACATGAGGCAGGAAGAGAGATGAGAGGAAATAACACTTTTTATTTGAACACGGAGTGCTTTGTATTTCTCAAAGCACTTTCGCATCTATTATCTCAAATTAGCCTGTAAACAGCAGCAGCGGTGGCAGCAGTGAGCGCTTGCTGGTGCTCTTAGAAAGGAGTTCACCTGTGTGTGTCTCGTTGAATGCTCACCCCTGCTCTGTGGAACCAGCAGGTTCCCCACCTTCGCTCTGGCCCTGGGCCTTCACACTGAGTTGCATTCCCAACCTTTTTCATTTTTGGAACAGGGTCTCACTAAGCCATTAACTTGCCCATGCAGGCTTGCCTAAGCCACTAATCAGCAAACCTCTTGCCTTAGCCTCCTAGAAGGCTGGGATTACAGGTGTGTATCACGTCCAGATGAAGTAGGCAGTTCAATCACCACCTCTGTGTGGAAGAGGACAATTGAGGCCCTGAGAGAATGGGGCAGAGTGAGGGAGAGTGGGTGGGCGTTGTCCTTGTCACTTTACAGTGGAGGGGTCTTGGGAGCTCAGGGCCCTGTGACCTACAATAGGCCTGGGACTCGAACTCAGGCCTCTGCACTCCGAGCCTGGGACTTTGCCCTGGAAGTCACTGAACCGGAATATGTCTGATTGCAAGAAAGCAGCCAGATCGTGAGTAGAAATTAGCTCAGGCTGCTGCAGCAGTTCTCCACAATGAGCTTCTCTTTCTGTCACTGAAGGGGTGTGAGTATCAGCACCCACAGTGACCTGGGCTCTGAATAGAGCATCGTGCCTGGTCAGCCAGCTGATGGGAGTGCAGAAACTAGTTTCTCCCAGACACAGGCCCCCGCCCCTGCTGGCCATAGGCAACCAGCCTCCCTACTTAATTCAGTTTGCAGAGCAGACCCAGGGAGCTCAAGTGCCCAGTGGTTTCCAGGTCTGGCCTGGGGCTTTCCATTCCTTCTGTTGCTGGCCCAGCTTCTGGGTCACCAGGAAGGCCAGAGCCTCTCTGTTGCTTTCCTCTGGGAGGAGGCAGTCTCAGTAGCTCTTTGTAAGCTGTTATAACCTCTGATTTCCTTCTGTCCTCCAGGGCCCTGGGCTCAGGCCTGCGGCTGCACACATCTCCCCTCCTTGCCTCTCACTTTCTGGAAGCTTCTCTGAGGATAACATGTTCTTGTTGGCCTCAGCAGCGGCTGTGTCAACCTGCATCAAAGTGCTCTTCTTTCTAGAGTCTGTCCTTAAGTGGTTTTTGCTTTTCCCTGTATTTCTTTTTATGGGAGCTCAGTGTGAACCCATAACAGTAACAATCTCTCTACCCGAGCCCTGGCACTGCTGCCTTTACTGCCACTGCAGATGACTTAACCTTCGGCCCTCCCTGCGCATGCCCAGTCTGTGGCCTGCTTGGCCCCTCCCTGCATGTACCTTTCTGTCTGTCTCTCTCGACCCTGAAATGTCCCCTTTCTGCCGTCGTGCTCACAAATCCTCTGCCAGGGAGGCAGAGAGCAGAGTAGATGGGTAATTAATTGGTTTTGGCAGGAAACAATCAAGATTGAATCCTGGCCACAGCCCACAAGCCCTGTGACATGGACCTTGGAGAACGTTGTGCAGAGAAGGAGAGGCCGACAAGGGAAGGCACCTCACACTTACATGACGTGTCCTCGACACACAGTAGCTATTTAACTAAGATCTGGAAAGCTTTTTCGGAGGGTTTCTGAGACAGTGAATTTGTGAGTAACTGAAAGCTCCCAGGTGCTCCGCCTTCTTGAGTGGAGGCCCCATGAAGGCAGGGGCCTTGTCTGCCACTGTTCACAGCATCGAGCATGTGATGAACCCATCATGTATTTATTTCCAGATGAATCCATCAATCTATATTCTAAATTCCACCATTAGTATTCTTTTTTGGTATTAAAAGTTCCTAATTGTAAAAGTAATACTCCAGGCATGGTGGCATACACCTGTAGTCCCAGGTACCCAGAGGCCAAGACAGGAGGATCATAGTTTGAGGTCAGTCTGTGAAACTTAGCAAGACCCTATCTTAAAATGAAAAAAGAAGCTGAGAGTGTAGCTACTTGCCTAGTACGTGGGAGGCCCTGGTTTTACCACCAGTACAAGACAAAAACAAAAACAAAACAAAAAATTCACTGTAGGAAAATTTTAATTAAACGAAAAAATGGGAAAATGCAAAATTTATTATTTTACTCCTTAGAGATATATGTGGTTAATGTTTTGAGCCTTTTTTTTCCCTGCACTTACACACATTTAAAAAAGTCATATTCTAGTTTTTCAGTTAACATAATGAGCATTTCCCTATTATTAAATAATCTTCACAAACATGATTTTAAGTGTTGCATCTATTATTTTGTGCTATGACTGTATCATAATTTGTGTTACAGATATAGGATGGTCATATATTTATTTCCATTTTCTACCATTGTAAATAAAGCTGAAATGAACATCTTTCTGTGTGTTTGTCCAATTTAAGATTTTCTTTTTTTTTAAATTTTATTTTAAAGATAGTAAAATCCAACAAAACATAACAGAACAAAGTCAATCAAAACAAAGCAGTAGAACTGGTACAGAACTTCAAAGCAAGATACTAGAAAAACAATAGTTACTATAGTGTATCTTGTTATCTTCACAATAGTTGCCCATTCCATCAGGTATAGTAAAATCAAACCAAAAACAAAACAGAATAAAATGAATCAAAACAGAATATGAAATAAAGCAAAAAAAAAAAAAAAAAAA
>RJWM01018491.1:0-40904 GCA_004363535.1 Dasyprocta punctata
CATCAGACATTTTACCACGATTTGTCCTAATACAAATCTTTAAAGAAACCATGTTGATTAGAGTATGAAATAATAATAATGAAAATCTCTGTCATTAAGGCTAAATATCAAACCTAAATCCAGTAACAGCTTTACAACATCAAATGTTTTCGTGGATTTGACAAGATTTGGATGGGATGGAGAATAGTACAGTACAGTGTGTTTTTTCACACAGAGGTGAGGTGGTTGATGGTTAACATGTTTCAATGTAAATTAATAATAAGCATACTTATTTGCATCTGTGATCAACAACTATTCTTTAGTGTAACAAGGTGATGTTTACTATTGCTTAACCTATCAAGTTAACTTGTTTTTTGTAGAAAGACCTCTTGACAGTGGCAGAGGAACTGGATTAGAAAACTATTTTGGGAAAAAACTATTTGTTTATCCACATTTGAATGATTGCTTCACCAAAGAATATTTACCATTCACAGGAAAATTAAAATGGTCTCAATTTCACAAACATAACCAGAGCAGATTACACAAATCACCACTGCACACTCATGTGAGCACTACATACCCCATCCCTCATCTAATCTACTCTTTCTCATTTTTCCAGTCCCTGGACCCTGCTCAGAGGTGCCAGGATCACAAGAGACAACACCCTGGGTATCCCTACAACACTTTGTCCCTTGCTCACCAGAGCACACCAGGGACAATGTGGCTATTCCACAAATACATGCTCAACACCAAGCCAGGAAATCAACACAGAAAATGCAGATAGCAAGCCAGATATTTCACATACAAAATGTTGTTCTGTTCTCTCAATAACTTTACACAGTAGTGATTATCATCCTAATTTTACTGGTGAAGAAACTGATGTGTTAAAATACTAAATAACTCATGCTAGGAAGTCCTGATGTTAATCCTCACACACACTTTTTTGAGACTGAGTGTTACCATGCAGTTTGAGCTGGTCTTGCTCTCAAACTTGCAGTGATCCTCCTATGTGCAGACTGCTAGGATGATCACCATAATCTGATGTGCTCTTTCTTTCTTTCATTTCGTGTGTGTGTGTGTGTGTGTGTGTGTGTGTGTGTGTCTATGTGTGTGTGGTACTAGGGATTGAACCCAGAGCCTTGAGTCTGTTGAACAAATGTTCTGCCACTGAGCTACACTCTCAACTTGTAACTGTGAATATGGCCCTTTGCCTATTGAGTGCATTTACTCTGTTGATTCAAAAACATAAAGGCCACATTCACTGACCTAAAAAGCTTACTCTTGAGTGAAAGAAATCACACCTTAGCATTCTATTGTAGTAAATAATTCTTGGGAATAAAATACAACACCTATTTTGCTCCTGAGAGATGTTTAAAGAGACACTTATTAGGAATATTTTGCATAATAACTTTTTAAATAGGTTTCCTAGCTTGGATAACTGTCACCTTTGTAAATAAATTTTTAAGAGTATATCCACATAGCCATGTTAACTAGCTAATTCTGTATGGCTCATTGCCATTAATAGGTCTTTCTTAAAATCAGTACCTTTCAATTTTGATTTTATTAAAACTTACACCATAAAACTTAGAATAAACAAATTGTATAGTTACACCAGAAAATGCACACTAATATCCACATTAGTAGTTGAATAATTATTTAATGATTAGTTTTGTAGTAGCTGAGTAAGGCATCAGTAAAGATAATGTGATCAATTCTAGAAAGATAGGATCAATGGGATGGAATCTTTTGGAAAAAATCGTGGTTCAAGAGAGCAGATGGGAAGATTTATGGGCTCAAGAATCAAGAGTGAATGGAAGAGCATTTAGAGATAAGTTTGTTGGGGAGGTAGAATTAATCTCTTTCAGACAGCCAACTAGAGAAGTAATTTAACATACTGTATTTAGTCTCCCAGAAAAAGTAGTTGGGAAAGGTTGATGCAAGCGGATCTAAGTCAGGGGAAAGAGTTAAGAGGCCATTGTGAGATGATGATTGAAGATTATCTAAATGTTGTGAGATGTGCCTTTTTGAAGATGCATCTGTGGAGTGTGGTGCAGAACTTCTGACCTTTGTAAGTCTTCTTTCATACAACAGTTGTATGCATGCTCCACTCATTTGTTCTTTGCTCCTGACCACTGTGCCTTGGTTCCTGTAATGACATGTGGTTTTGATAGGACTTTTCATTCATGAGTTTTTTTCCTGAGTGGGGAGACTTTGATTTTCTTTGATTTTCTTTCATCTTAGGATGTTCAGAGCTAAAGAGTCCTAATGATTTAAACTGGTATGGTCCATTCACATCGACCTAGATTGGATGGTGTTTATCATCACATGTCTGATCTCAAGTAGCTGACAAAGTCCCCCACCTAGGTCAGGATTTACCTCTTCTGTGTCACAGAACACAAGTTCTTAGATAATTCGTTATACCTTGTTGACCATGATGAAGCAATGCAGGTAAAGAGCACAAAGTTTAGAAGTCAAAAGAGAAATTATTATGCTTTTGTATCACAAAGTTAACTACACACATATGTATCTTTATACTTTGTTTATTTTAATCCAACAAATCAACATGTATCTGAGAATTAGTGAAACTAGTTATACAAATTTGTATAAAGGCAAGATCCAGGTCCTTTAAGAATTGATTCATAGCTGGGGATATAGCTCAGCGGCACAGCACTGCCTGGCAAGTGCAAGGCCATGAGTTTGATTTCTGGTACAAAAAAAAAAAAAAAAAAAAAAACAGAGAGAGAGAATAGGTTCATAAAGTTCAATTTGAAATGACAGTGAATATAAATGCTTTTGATACTTGAAAATTATCCAATTTCAGCCTGAGATGAATTCCTCGGCCTTTCTTGTGCTAATAGTGGTTAGCAACTGCTGCAGACCAGAGCAGCCACACCCAGCAGCACGTGGTAAGAAGTCTGTGTCACTGCCTGTAGCACACACACTGATTCTGCGCACCAACATTAGCTGCATTCGTGTTCTGTCTCCTCTGAGACTGGACAACTGTAAGAAAGGCTCCATGTCTTCTCCTTCCATGGGCAAAGACAGGTCATGTTACTATTTAACCTTTCCAGATTTTATTCTTTTCCCCATATCAGGAAAATGAGAGGGATGTATGATATTATCTCTAGTTTCCTCTGAGAAATAACGTTCTATGATTCTTTGATTCCATGATCTATGTTCTGCTATGGCTTGTGTCTAGATATCCCCTAAAACCCTTGTGTGGTCATAGGCAGGGCTTTTTCAGAGGTGGCTGGATCTACAGTGTGATACTGGAATCAAGGGTGTGTGACTACTAAATTAGTCTGCTGATTGGTTTGGCATGGTTCTGGGTAGGATTAAGGTTCCTCATCCTGCGTGTAAGTGCTACTTGACCTAACAGTGGGTAGCCTGAATATACTATAAGGGACAAAAATAGGGCTAGTGTCATTGCTTGTTTGTTGCTTGTTGCTTGCTGCTTGCAGCCTTCTGCTTTGCAGTACCCCTCTGCCATGTCACACTGCCCTGGAGCCAGATGACTATGGACTAAAATCTCTACAAACTGTGAGCTAAATAACTTTAACTTTAGCTATCAGGTATTTTGTCTCAGCAATGAGAAAAGTAACCACGACATCTTCCTATAGCTGATAAAATATTAATTTCTATAGCAATCACCTGACATTCTTTTCTAGTTCTTCCAGTGATTGTGTAACCACTGAGTTTTCTATATTAAATTCCTTTCTGGTGAAAATATCTACTATAGCTTCTTCTAACTGCATTAAATCCAGACAAAGACAAAATTACTTTGACCCTATGCATAGATACCCCTGAAGGCCACCCTATGGGTTGGCTTGAATCTCTGGTCAAAAACATGAGCTCAAAAGTTTGTAGAGCAAAATGTCAATTTTGCCACTTCAGGTCCTCAGTTAAAGGCTTGAGTTTTGAGAAAGCTGCATTGCCTCTTCCTCCCTCTGCACCACTTAAAGTGAGATATTATTTTAATTGCGGTTACTGAAGGTTGTATAAGAATAACTCAAATGACCCTTATTTAAGAATCTAAGTGACCAATTTATATTAGTATTTGTTGACAGAAAATATTTGTTTGTCTTGGTTATTTTGATAACAAAAAACAATAGAATGTACTTCTTTCCCTATTTTTGCTCTTGTTCTCAGAAGTTCAATGTCAAAGTAGAAGCTAATTGTAGCATTTCCCTGGAAAAATCATTTTTATTCTCTTTAGGTTTCTAATTTTTATTTCTAGCTATTACATAAATTAAGATGTATAAATATGTACATATACAAAATTTACTTCAAAATAAGGGGTATGTGTAATACAGAAGTAAAAATGGAGCTATTTCTTCCCCACTTTGGATCAGTAACTGCTACTAGCCTCGGTGCTGTTCTTTATGTATATTTTGACATCCCACATTTTACAGTTCATAGATATTGATGTGAGATTTCTTGAATGATCTGTCTGATACATAAGATAGGAGCTCTAAAGAAACTCTTCTTCCAAACAACTGTTTTCTTAATATAAAGTAGTCCTAAAACTGATATCCAAAAACAGTGAGTCAAAACAGAAAAACAAGAATATTATAAACAGCAAAGAGTTAACTTTCAAAGTGTGAGTAAAAACAAAACACAAAAGTCCCTTGCTGCTTTTTTTTCTTTCTAATATTCTCCTCACACAATTTCCTGTTAGTCTCTCTGAGTTTTCTAAGAGATATTATTTTCCTTTCCAGGACCAATTTCAGCAGTGATGGCCTAAAAGGTTCTGGTGCCCCAAGTGAGACTAGATTACAGGACTCCATATGGGGTCAAAGATAGGAGGGTTCTTACAGATTTTTACCAACAAAATAAAAGCGGTAGGGTTTCACTACACTTCAAAGTAAAGATACCAATACAAGCAAATTCTCTTCTTGTCATATTGATAAAGAAGCAGAAAGATCCTTGTGTCAAGCCAGTAGGAAGCGCTGACAGCCAGAGTGGGGGAATTGAGCTATAAAATGGAGTGTTTTGTGAAATTCATATATATATATATATATATATATATATATGAATATATATATCTCAGAGAATATGTGTGTTCACCCATGATTATCCATATACATAAACACACAGACATACATGGAGACATGCTCAATTGTTGAAATGGAGAAAGATATTCGTGTATTCAACAATACATGTCTTGCCTTTTAATGAACTTCTCCTTATTAATCTTTTTTAAACACCTGTAGATCTTTAGGAGATATAATATGAACATCAGCAACTTCTTGAAGCATTGATCATCAACTTCATATTTCCCACTTGCCTAAGAATTAAAAGATCTTAAATGGAGATTAGAAGCAATTAGAAACACACTGTCTCCTATCCTTTTTTTTTCTTCTTAAAAGACTCATGCTTTGTGGCAGTCTCAGTCACATTTAGGGAAGGGACCAGAAAAGCAAAGGTGAAGCTCGCTGATTTTTTGTAACTTTAAGACCTATTGTCTCAATAAATACAAATAATGTCTATTGATTTGAGTATTAGAAATGACACTCATTGGACAATGGTAGTCTTAAAAGAGAGAGCAAGTAATTTGCTTTTCACGATGTTGGGGCAATGTCATGGAATATTTGTATTTACTTCTCCATTTTGAATTCTGTTAATGAAGAAATTTTCATTTTCATTCAGATGAATACTTCTCTATTCCCGGATCTATACAGACAACACTAATTCACAGAAGGCTTGCCTTATTTAGAAAACACTGTGTTTTACTTATTGGCACCAAAAGGAAATGATGTTCAGTGCTACAACCAGAGGCAATTTCTGTGAGCTCTTAACTGGCATAGCCCAAACTTTGCACTGCAACCAGATAGATCTTGGGTGAAGTTCTGGTCACTTGACATTTCTAAACCTCAAAATCCTCAAATTAAAAAGTAGGGATAATAACAGAATTGATTTCATTTGGTTTTGAGAAGTAGATAAATGATGCATGCAAAGTGTTTATACCAAGGCCGAGATTATACCAAGAACTGGTATATTAAGTATGGTATACCGAGGCAGCATTAGGAACCAACTTTCCTGTTCCTCCCAATCACTCTCTCAGGTGTATAAGCTGCTGCGTGTACATCTGTGCTATGCTCTTATCACTACTCATCAAAGTCTTCTCCTGTTAGTCTGTTCATGTTGCTGTAACAAAAGAGTGAGGAATTTACAAGAGACAGAAATTTCTTCTTCAGAATTATGGAGGTAAGGAAGTCCTGGATCAAGGTGCCAGCAGGTTTGGTGCCTAGTGAGGGTCTCACCTTGGTCTGCTTCCAAGATGGTACCTTGCTGCTGCATCCTCGGGGAGAATGAACACTGTGTTCTCATATTGCAGAAGGGATAGAAGGACACAGAAGTTCTAAGCTCTTCCTTTCAGCCCCTTTATGGGCACTAATATGTGCCTGAGTCCTGAGCCTTCACGATTTAATCTCTTTACAACCCCAAACCCTTCTTAACATATTACCACAGTGCTTCAAATTTCAACAAATGAGCTTTTGGGGACATTCTGATCATAGCATCTTCCCATGTGGCTCAAGAAAAAATCAGGAAGGTGCTAATATAAATTAATTACTAAATTATTAGCATCCTTCCACTAAGCAGACTTTTCATGTCATCTGTCATGTAAGGGTAGAAAAATAATATGAAAACCCTCTTAGTACAACATACTTTATTCCAGGGCCATTATGGAATGTTAGTCAGCTATTATTAATACTTCCATAACCTCCTGTATCTGAACAGTCTTGCATATTCAGGGCTCAGATTAGGATTATGGTCTGAATTCTTGCATTATTTTAAAGACAAGCTGAGAATATCTTGGGTTCTGTCAAACTTTGGTGATGATCTGAAGGCTCTCTTTTGAGGCTCAGACAATCCAACACAAACTAGGAAGATCAACCCTTTACACAGTCTGCCCCACTGTCTCTCTCCAGAACTAGCTCCAGCCTAACACTTGAGGGAGAAACGATGCCAGACTCAACTTCCTAATCCTATGCATTTCTAATCACCTACAGAATTATTTCCACTCCAAAAGGCCCCAAGCACCCAATAAACAACAGCAGTCCAAATTAGTTAATTTTTTGTGAGTGGTATTGGTAAAGTTCTTGCTATGTCTTGCAAAATGCTATCCAGCTGTTTGCCAGAGATGGTTAAAGACTATGCACTACTTTTTGAGTGGTTAATACCTCAGGCAAAATTTAGGAAAGAAACATGAAAGTTCTTGTACTACTCAAAGGTAATTACCTGTGTGGTGAAGTTTAACTGTTCAGCTTGTATACAGCACTGATCTGTTCCTCTCTCCTCATCTAGATGAGTGTAATTTGGAACTGAAACTATGGTATTGTCAATGGAGTTTTGGACACAGATTTCTATAAGTGCATACGGATGAATGTAATTTTAGTTTATTTTGAATAACATATTTTTGTACAACATAACAGCCAAGAAATGGACTAGGAGTCAGAGAAGTTTTACATAGGGAAGAAAATCCAAGACATCTTCATATGAGTATCAGGATAATTTTCATTTCTTCAAAAGTAAACAATCTAAACCTCCTCCATTTTTTAATGTGCCTAATGTCTTTATGTAATAGATTCTAGAAAACTGCAGGAAAAAATAGTAATTACTCTAATTGACATTAATTAGTTTTACTTTTTATGGGAGATACGCACTGATTTTGGAGTGGCATTTAATGTTTTAAAGTTAATATAACCACATTTCAGTTTTGGAATTGGATCAGAAGTTAAGACACAGCTGGGCATTTGTACAATCAATCTAAGATAATTTATCATGCTGTAGAATAATTATGAAACTAACAGATAATTCTCTAAAATAGATACAAATTATATCCACCTATAGAAAATGATAAGAATCATCTATGGAGAAAGTGTTAACCACATCAGCCCAGAAATATCCAGTTTGTTCTTTTTTTTCTTACAGTACTATGGAGATCCGAACCAGGGGTGGAGGCTGTGTGGGTAAAGATGTTCCGCTCTACTTTCTCCCACCCCATGGATGACAATCTACTGACAATAAAATATTCAAATGAAAACTAACATGAATTATGGTGATTGTTCAGGTCTCACACTTTTACTGAAACTCAGTCGATTTAGAGTAAAATTGCTCACATATTGACTTTGTGAAGAAATAAGCACTAGTCACAGAACTGGTGAAAATTAGGTTAATATTAAGAACTGAGGGCTTTGAAGGATTGTATCAGAAATATGTTGCTTTCCCAGCAAAGCGTATCTGGCCATTTAAGTTAGCTTTTAATTGTACCATTTGAGCAGTCAAGATCTTTAGCTAGAATCCATGTCAAGAGGATGCCTCTGACTGGAAAAGAGATGGGTAAATGCCATGATTAGAAGCCTGTTGTAGAGTGGCATTATTTGTTCATGCTTGCTGTAGGTGACAGAATAATTGCCCATGTAAGCCAGAGGAGAGATGGACATAATTTCCATGAAACCCCAGTGCTCATGTCTGTGGACACTGCTATTCCCAGAGCATTAATGCTCAGAAGTGAGAAGAGAAAATACCTAGTGCTCTATAGGGAAAGGTGCCTGGTCAGAAGAGAAAGGAGAGCATAATTGAATTTGTTTCTGTGGCCTTCAGCAATCTCAGTCACCTGAGGTCTTCACTGCTAGCATTTCCACTTTGTTTCTCCAGAAAGCAAATGTGAGAAGAACCAAGTTAAAGATATTTCCTTTGGTACTGACTCCCTTGGAGAAATGTGTAAGTTTTCCACATATAAAAGAGGCTGCCCAGTCCAGAATAGGGAAGGGCAGGAAAATTATTATGTACGTCCTTCTGATCCTTCCTGCATGTTATGAAGTAGCCACCTGAATAGAAAAGGTGACAGGTGAGCCTAGCAGAAAAACCTAAATGAACCCAAAATAATTTAGATAAACACATTGACCCAGAATCCATTGTCTCTCTAGTATATGTGAAAAAGATACAAGACAAGAAGTAACACATCTTGATTGCATTAAAGTGACAATAAACACAACCTGCCCCCATAAGCCTATCTTAAAGAATAAACCAAAAACAAAATACATGGGAAACCCACAGGAATCAGCATAGACTTTCTTACATTTTTATGCCTCTCTTATCTGCAGGAAAATGTGGGGAACTTTTTTGTAGAATCCTGCAGCCAATCATAAATGACGGTCTATATCACAAAAGGAAATTTCCTCTAGTCTGCTGTGTAAGCATATTAATCCCTTAGCAGGCAAGAAGCATAGGCGAGCTAAGTCCTTGACACAACCATCATCCCTTGATAACGTTTTTTGAACATCCTTTGTGTGTGCAGACTTTACTGAGATGTTGGAAAAAGGTCAACTTCCTAGAGACTTTTCAGAAAGTGTACATTTTCCAGAATGGAATATCAGCGTGATCCTCCTTTTCCTAAATTGTGCCTTTGCTGTCACCAGTATCTCTCCAGGAGTGTGTGGCTGTCTCCACACTACCGCAGTTTGCAGACCAGTCCCCGATGCATGGTAGGGATCATTTCAGCAGTTACAGCGGGGAACGGAGGCTTTGTAATAGTGAACAGCACCATGATCTTGTGGCTCAGACATAAGCCTTAGTTAATATCTACTCAGCTCTCTGGTATCCCTGGCCCCCCAAACACACCCTGATTGTGGCCAGTTAGATGCAAGTGATATTTCTGTAGGCTTGGGACCTCATCTAAATTCCATCTCATTTAAGATACGCCTGTTGAAACTGCCTGCTCACCTGACTGCTGGCCACAAAACTGGGGGAGCCTCTGCTTTCTCTGAATAACCAAGATACTTAATCTTTTCCTTTCTTATAGAACTTTACCATTTCTATCTTATAACTGCTCAAATTTCAGTTCCTTAACGGAACTGAAATTTTTTTCATCTTTAATGTACACAGTGTGCTACAAAGGAAAAAGCTAAAATTCTTTGACCCTTCTCTGGCCTAATCTATGCCTCACATGTGTAGAAATGAAAAAAGTAATTGCTAAATAAATGATTGCTGTGTTCCATAGTTCCTTTAGTCTCTGCTCCTTGGCCTTGCTAGTGGCTATAAGAGGAAGACTGCTTCATGCAGGATTTTAAGGAATAATTATGAGTCTGAATGCATGCCATGGAAATGAAATCTTTCATTTTCAAACTTTTCAACCAGAGACCATCTGAGAGGATTCAAAAGTAAACAAATGACTGACTGCAGGAAAATGAAGTAATCCTGATACTTCATTGGAATTTTTGCAACAAGACATAAGACACTAAAATATTCACTGTGGTACATATGTGGTCATCTATTCACTCATGCATTCACAGATTACTCATGAAAATGATGGTGTTATGGTTTGTATCTAGATGTCCCCCCAAAGCTTCATGCAGTCATAGGAGGGGCTTTTTCAGAGATAACTTGATCTGGAATGTGTGATTCATGGTGCAATGCTAGGATCAAGGACACTAGGATTAAGGGTGTGAGTGCTGCCTACCCTAAGTAACCTGGATAAAATATAAGGGACAGAAAGAGCTGCAGTCACCTCTTGTTCGATTGCTTGCTTTCTACCTTTTACCCATCATAAATAGTTGTTTCTCCTCTGTGATGCCTGTGTGCCATGCCATCCTGCCTTGGAGCCAGCCATCAATGGACTGAAACCTCTAAAAACTGAGATAAATGAACCTTTTCTCTCTTAACTTGTGAGTGTTGGATATTTTGTCCCAGCAATAAGAAAAGTAACTAAGACAGATGGCATTATACAATATTGGTTTAGCACATTAAGAAATATAGGTTATTAAATGATTCAAGCTGTGCTCCATTTAACAGTTGTTTTTCCTAGAATGATGCAACCAACATCTAACGTGCATATACATGGTCTAGGGATTCTGCTTAAGATTCAGGATGTGGTTCGTCTGTTTGGGATAAGGTCCAGTACTGCACTCATCCAGGGATTATACGAGTAAGAGAGAAGACCCTAGGAGACCTTGTTCGTGCTTTCAGTGCTGCTTCTTAAGAGGGCAGATCTAACAGAAAGAAGACCCATGTGATCAAAAAATATGGTGAATGTTTATTTTTAAAAAAATTATTATAGTAGAAGACACATTGTCATTGGTCCTCAAAATACTTTTCATGTATGGGAAAGAACCAAAAGTTACACAGTGCCAGATCCATTGAGTAAGCTGGATTGTTATAGGTATCTGAGTTAGACAGAAATAATATAGGCAGGCAGATAGGGCTAGGCTCTCAAAGGAGCCAGTGCAGAAGCCCAGATATCTTGCAGCCTTGGCGGAGACAGACACCTCCCTCTGTGGGCCAGATCACAAAACAAAAGACAAAACAAATGCAGCCACACTCTAAGCATAAACATCAGGGATTGATATTCTAAATAGGCATCTAACAATTTGAGGAAGGCAGAAGAAACCACTAATCCAACTCCCTACAGGAAAAGGCCCTGTTTCCCCTTGCTACATGACTTGCTTCCCTATTGGATCCTGAATTAATCAATTTTACCTGAACAATTAATCTTATTGGTTGACCATAGTTCTGTCCCACCTCATGCCCACCTTGCAAGTTCCCATTTTTCCCCACCTTGGATGCACCTCACCTCATGGTTTTGTTTCATAAAAGTCCCTGGAAAAGACAGACTTTGGCAACCCCCTCAGGACACCTTCTGCCTCTCTGTCAGACAGAAGCTTTCTTTCTCTCGATAAATATATCCTGCTCTTAACCTCCATTGTTTCTAAAATTCATTGTTCGATTTTAGAGAACACGAACCTGTACTGAACATCTAGTAGGCTGGGAGTTATTTTCCTCTGTATCAGGGTGACACACTGTAATATTTTTACGAGCCTACCTTTCTGCTGGAAGGAACTCAGCAGCATTCACTGTGTTTCTTACTTATTATACCACAAAAAAGACTTGAGAGAGAACTTCCATAACTGTTTCAGAAAGTGGCAAGAATGGAGGGACAAGTGTGTTTAAAGTGAGGGAGAGCACTTTGAGGGAGGATTAATGGCCATATGTCTTTTCATGTAATACTTTTTTAAACATTCACCACTGTATTTTTTTTTTTTAATCAGTCCTTCTAGGTTCTTGTTTCTCAAGATAATGCTTTAGGCAAAGGAGCACCAACATTTTGAACACCTACAAAATGAGATTATATTATTAACTTTATCTTGCCTAAATGAGTTGATAAGGTCACATAATATGCCCATGAGAGATACCTAGAAATGAAGACATTATGGTTAATATTGATAATAATTACAAATTTCACAATTTAGGTGAAATGTGAAGTCTTGAGTAATAGTGATACACATAGAAAAAAGACAAAAGTTTTTGTAATGCAAATAGATGACAGGTCTGTTTCTTGATCAGCAGGAGAGTTCAGTGACAGTTTGGTGAGATGTTAAAGATGGTTTCCAGAAATCTTAGCTGTGTGTTCAGTAGGGACAATTCTTCTTTGCTGTCATGTAAATGGGGCTCATTAAAGAAACAAATTCCATGAAAAGGCTTTGGTGTTGAAGTTTGAATTTACATCTTTATTGCATTTGACTAGTACACCTACCCTGGGTGGTGGTATTACTTATTTCCATTTTAAAGATAAGGATCTATGAGCTAAAGGAAGGCAAGGCTGCTATTGGTCTGCTCATAGTGCATTCTTAGGAATAGCACAAGGAGAGTAGACATCCTAAAGTATTTGTTTATGAATGAATCAGAATCTGATAAGGTGTCTGGTTTAAGGTCACAAATTAAGTGGTAGATTAGATGTTATCCCAGATCTATTTAGCTTCTAAACCAAATAAATGGCTTGATCCTAGGATTCATCTGTGTCCTTGTTGGAAATATAGGCTCCTTGTTAGAGCTGGGCTCCTTGGCACCTCCAGACCCCTGCAGTTTCTCATTCAGCAGGTCCATGCTGAGCCCATTTATTTATATTTTTCTTAAATTCTTCATCGGATCCCCTTGACTTATTCGTTTGTTGAATGTATACATACTTGTTACGCATGTAATATTTGTCAGTCATAGTTGACAGTGCTCGGATGCTGTTTCAGAAAACAAAAGAGATAAGAATCCTTGCTAGTAAGGCGAGGACAATTTAAGAAGCCCTGCAAAATGCCATGATGGTTCTGGGTTCTGTTTATAGAGTTAAAATTAAGATCCAAGGGTGATTTCATTTATCTTTTCATTGAAATTTGTTGTGAGACGTAAGGGCACCCTGGGTAGATGAAAGTAATTTCAAGAGGTCCCCTTTGGGAAAGGTGCCAGGGTTTTTGGTTGCTTAGCTTTCCTGGACCCTGGCAATGGATATCAGGCGTACTCCTGCCTTGGGACAGATGACCATGCCCCAGCTTCTCTACTTTCCTGTGGGACGGGAAGTAAGGATGTTTTGATTGGAATATGCTCAGAGAAGATTTCTTGATTTTCCTTTTGAGGATCAGGCTCTATTTAATGGGGTGGAGATATTTTATCAAGACAATGTTGTATTTTAATTATCTGTACTGCTCCCACAAATCATTCATTTCAGATTTTTGAAGAATCGCACGAAAGGTCTTGATTAGCCTCATTTTAACATGTGTTGCCCCTTTTCAGTTTAAAAATATGAATAGAAATTTCAGGCAGGTGAAGGAAGGGGGCAAATGACTGTGTTTTTAAGTGTCTGCTACTTTAAAAATTTGTAGCTGCTTACTCGCTTAAATGAGTAACCTGCATAATTGTCATATTTTTAGTCCTTAAAAATCTGTTTTTGCAATGGAAATCTTCCCGCAATCAGTATAATCAATTGCAAAATTAATAAACTGGGGTGATCTTCAGCACAGCTTTTTCTGCTTTGAGAAATGAGGAAAAATACCTCCATGTGTGGTTTAGTCCTGAAGGACTTTCAGTAACAAATTCTGAATTGTGTGGCCTTACTTTGAAGTCTCTGATGACTCTCATTTTTCTGTCATTTTCTTAAATGTTTTCTGTGCCAAGCTCAGCATTTAAAATGAGCAGAAGGCTGCAACTTAGGGAAACTATGAGTGAGAAAAAACAATTTCTGAAAGAATTTTGCATAAAATTTCAGTGTAAGCTATTCCATATTGTAGGAGAGTAGCAAAGCTAGTTGCATGTTCAAGCAAACGTGAAGACTCAAGATTTTTATCTTGTTAATAAGAGGTGTGCTTCATTTGTTGCCACAATATCAGAAACAAAATTAATGCAGTTGCTATACAATGATATAGAAAGTTTATATTGTGACTTTCTACATGCAGTTTGAGAAAGCATTTAGTGTGTAGCTTTTTTGCTGGGTAGTGGCAATTCATATTGCTATAAGAAGTGTAGTTAATTGTCGAAAATGGCTCTGTCTTCATATTCACAATGTAACAATCGCATATATACCCTTTTTGGGGAGTAGCAGTCAATTCATGCTATTTGTAATTTCATAAAAAAGGTAAGAGAAAGGTTTTTAGCCCCTTCTAGCAATTGTCTATTTTGTAAATATTTCATTATTTTATTACATGTTGCTAAGTGAGCTTCCTCTTTTGCCCTACACCCAAGCCTTGGGAATTTCCTCTCCTCCCAAAAAGTGATAGCAGTCAATGAATGTTCCATAGTTTTAATCCACTGAATTTTGCTAGTTCTCATGCTGGAGTTTGTACTTCTGAATGGCTACTTGCCTGAAACTATCCTGAGCAAATGAAGATTAATAATTTCTAATAGTTCATTTGTAGTCTGAAATCAAAGTCTGCAGAAATGTTTAAGCATGTATATATTGCATATACACATAATCAAATTACATAGTATGCTTTAAAGGTATCTCTTATCCAAGTCACCAAAGTGTGGTGTCCAAATAGACAGCACTTTAATGTCTCTTCTTAAAAAGGATTTGTTTACTTTTAGCCACTCTGTAAATAAAAGTAATAAAATGAAGTATGTCAGGGTACATTTTCAGTTTATAATGAACGTCATTTCATTTTCTATGTCACAGAACTGCAATAGGTTTTATTTAAAAAAGAAAAGTATAGCAGTGTAAAAAGGCAAATAGTAGCAATTTGCTATGAAAATCCAAACCAAAGGTGGGTATAGTCAGAAAAAAGTTCACTTTGCTGTGTCAGGGAAAGAAAGAGAAAAAAATGATGCAAACCTTAAGTTTAAGGCTGGGGACATAGCTCAGCGGCACAGTGCCTGCCTGGCCAAGTGCAGGTAGTGAGTTCGATTCCTAGTTTACAAAAACAACAGAAACAACAACAACAAAAAGACCATAAGCGTAATTACTGTTAATATTAATAACACAAAGGTGTTAATTACTTAAGTAAACATTTTTAATGAATGCATATGTAGTTATCATGTTTCATATAATTGAAATGTAAGTTTGAATTCTTTTTCTGTTAATACCAAATATGAAACCCAGCAAATTAATGAAGAGTACCTTTAAAAAAAAGAACGGTCTTGTGGAATTTTTAAAAATCTGTTTATTCAAAACATCTTGTTCATATCACTGAAAATATGAGAGTAAAAATAAGGTTTTTACTTTGCAGTTTATTTTTTTTGACATCCTTGAAAGTAGAATTGTTTTTTTCATCAACAGCAAAGATATAAGACACCATGAAATATAAGCATTATGCAAAGACAGTCAACCTTAACGACTAGTTGCTATAAAAATAAATTATACCGTATGACTCAGAGAAGTTGTTAATTCTGCTTTGTTTACATTATGCTTAGAAAGCAACATAGCTTAATGAGATCAGATATTAAGCTAATAATGTATCTTGGAATCATAACGTTTTCAAGCTCTGCCAAAACCAGAAGCAGATGAAATGTGGGTGATGTTTATTGGTAGGGTTTTCAAGAGGATGTGAATAAGGCTCTGTGAGATATTAGAAGCTCTGTATTCATCGCTTAAGAAAGAGTATTAAGTACATATAAATTATTGAGGCGCTCTGAAGGACAGAAACAACTCAAGAATATGGAGAAAAGCTCAGGAACCATGTGGATGTGTCTAACACCTGTGAATAATAGTAACAAGAATAATAATAAATAAATAAATTTATGGAAAGCCAATAATAGCAAGTGACCAGATACCCCACTCTTCAACTGTTGCATTCAAAAGCAGCTGGAATTCCAATTTCCTGCAACATGAAGTTTGCTCCTATGCATTCCCTGGGCTCTTTGGATGAATTAGTGACAATGAATGAGGCTTTGCTCAGTTTTTCATTTGTGTGACCATTGCTTACTTGATTTTTAAAATAAATGTGACTTTCAGGAGCCTTGCCTTCAGCAACCCTTTCTAAGCACATGACTTGATGGTTCACATAGGAGAGCAACATCTCATGATATCAATGAAAATGACAAAAGTCAAAGCTATTGACTATGGTGACTTTAGTTGTCAGCAATCTGACCATTGCCAACATACAACCCAGGACAGCAGAATGTTGGGTAAATGAGATTGTCTTTGTAGAAATCTGCATATTTGTTGCTTGTTTTTTTTTTTTCTCAAAATTGAATTGACATTGCTTCCTCTTTCTCCTTACACCCAAGCCTTCAGAAGTGAAAAAAAAAAAAATAGCAGCCACACATCCACTCTGCCAAATTAGTGAGAAAGCAGGACCTGCCCAATGTAGAAATGATTCGCTTGGCCCCAGCGGGGCATGTCAGCTGCAGGCTACTGCTACCATGTCAAGCATATGCACGTTTTCTAGAACAGTACAGCGTGTGTCAGTACACTCAGCTTCACATGAAAATAAATACATTTCAAACGAAATAACACTAGGGCAACAGGAAAAGCATATTTTGCAATGTGTATTGCTAACTAGTAAGGGGATGAAATGATGCTGCTTTGTTCCTGCATCCAGAAAACGACAGTATTTCTAGGGTCAGAGGGAAACCATGTAGTATAATTTAAATGATCCCTAGATCCAGCATCGAAAGTAATTGCATACCCTGAGGTGATGCCATTAGGGCAGAATAAACTGGCAAAATCTGGTACTGTAAGATGATTGTGTAGTTTATTAAGCTGTATCATTTCCCAATTCTTTTTATGAGACAAATTCAAGTTAAAGGATTAAAAGGAATAAGTATCTTGATGAATAACTCACCATTCCTTCAATTTTTATCTTTAGTGATTACAGAAATCTCAAAGAAACAAATCCATAGGGTTTTCTTCTGTGCTATAGGGAACAATGTCTGTTTGAGTTATTGCAGCAAAACAAATCACTCCAAAAGTTAGTGACTTAAAATGATAATAGCCATACTATTATCTCATAATTTCAGTGGCTCATGAATTTGGGTGGACTCAATTAAGTGGATCTGACTTGAACTTTAACCTGAATGTGGATAAATCAAAGTAGTTGCTGGAACTGGTTTGGGTATGTGGGGCTGGTCAGGTTTTCCTTCTTTCCTTTCCTCCCTGCTTTCTGTCTTCCTCCCCCTCTTCCTCTTCCTCCTTGTTCTTGTTTCTCTTATTCTCCTTCTCTTTCTCTTCCTCCTTGTCCTTCTCCTTTCTCTCTCTGTCTTTTCTTTTTCCACCCACCCACCCATCATTGTATCTGTCACCTTGATATACTCTCAAGGCTTCTCCATGCAGTGTCCCCTGGTAGACCAGTCCAGGTGTGCTCACAGTATGGTGGCTTCAGAGTAGTCTCACTTTTTACATGGTAGCCCAGGACTCCAGAAGGAAATGTTTCATTAAACCAGGTGGAACATAAAACATTTTTTTCCTGACCTACTAAGCTTAGTAGTCACACAGACTTCTACCACATTTTACTAGTTACAAGGAAAGAAGAGAGTTAGATTCTGCTTGTTAATATATCAGTGGTGCCAGGGATATTGTGGGTGGTCATCACTGAAATATATAGCCACAGTGTTTTTTTACTCTGAAACAGTTACTTTTGTCAAGTTGCCGATGTGATATTTTAAGTAAAAATAATGCTTTTTATTAATAGATGACTGAGAATGAGTAATCATGATAAAAATTTAAAATACTTAGATAAATCTCTTGACTCCTTGAGGTAAGGTATCTTCTTTGTCAGTGATGTTTACACTCATGAAAATTCCAGTAATTTCCCATGCCAACTGTGAACTTTTGTCATCTGTTTAGCCTTGGGCTTGCCAGAGGGTCTACAATAACACCTTTTGTCAAAACTTTCATTTTTATTGTGGAGATGTGGTAAAGGAGGAAAACTGAGAAGTAGAGACCAATTGGGTTAGTTAGGTAACGAGAAAACTGATTCAACATTAATTTGACAGAAGAGATAGGATATGTCAGGCCAACCTAGCAATCTTTCTTGACGTCAATTTCCTGTTCTGTAAAATAGAGGGAAGAATTCCTCACAGAGCAATGGTGAATCAAAGCTGTGAAAAACTTTGGGGGGCAAATTTTAAATATGTGGTTCTACCCAGATGCCAACTGGGAGACGTACTCGTGGTAATTGGATTGGTTCAGCCATGTGACCACAGCGTGACCTGTCTTTTGGAGGTAAGACCACAAACCTCTACCAGATACTTTCTTTGAATGTTTATCTATAGTGCGGATGGATTTTTGCTGGGCCACCCACATTCCTCCTGGTATTCCTCTCCAAGAGTGGAATGCCCTTGCTTGGTGGCTGGCAGGGTTACCTAAACCTCCACAAAAAAGACTAAAATATACTCACTTTTGTGGTATTTTGGCCTATTAAAAGCACATTATAAATAAGGGAGTCTGATGTCAAAGCTTTGCAAAGCCTCCTCCTAGAAAAATACTTATGGAAACCTGATGTAAATTCTGAGAAAATGCAGTAGATAGGCCCTCCACACTTGAACATACAAGTGAGATTGCAAGGGTGTAAATGGCAGAAGTTTTAATTCTCAGGTATCACGAGCTTACTGCAAAAGAGTAACTCAAGAGCGCAATGAAGGGTGTTAAGGAAATCTTGTCCTCTGTGGAAGGGTTTCCCTGGTGCCTGGCGACAGGGTCGGCTCTAATTTCACAGGAGCACAGAACATGTGAGTGGAAAGTCACTTTCTCAGGATTAGTGTAACAAACTGAACATGATCTTCTGAGATGAACATCATTCAAAAATTTTAAATCTAAGGGACATTCAAGGTGTGTTGATGACAAAGTCTTGGGGGTGGGCTTGGTTGTGGACAGTCACTTGCTCCAAGGGTAGGAAAGGTATTTTGGTGTTTTTGAGGAAGATGATCTCTCATTTTAACACTCGCACCTTTCAATTTCCATTTGATGATTCCTGACTTTTAAGATAGTGGAAAGGAATTGAGTCCTGTCTGATTATTTTTTAAAGGCAGATTACAAAAATAGCAATTATAGACAAGATGAAGAGATAAGAAAAGTTTCTAACAATCCTTTAAGTCAAATTATTTACTTGCAAGAGGCTCACCTGTATGGCAAACACAGCAGGATGCTTTTGTAAAGTCCTCTAACTCCCTTGTAAAAGAAGCCGTATTTAAGTAATCATCCATTTATACCATTTATACCGGCAGATAACTGCACACCAAGCAACACTTTGTACTTCTCTGAGGAAATTTGAAAGAAACAGATTTTCCTAAAGTGGAATTTCAGTGATATTTTGGGTTAAACATAGTGCTTCTATTGTTTCTGTAATTTAAAGTCTTTACTACCAGTAAGCAAAGAAAAGCAATGATTTTGGAGACTTTTGTAAGGCGGATAATATAGATGGTATTTTGTACTTTTACATTGTTGTTCCTGGTGAATAATTTCCCCTGGGCTAATTAGCCTTAGAAAAAATTTCAACTCGGTTGGTGTATTGAGCATAAGAACTGTGAACCGTTCTGAAAACTAAGCATAAAACAAGTAAGGTATTCCTTGAATAAATAATATTTCATGGATTCTAGACACATCAAGAAGGTATAACCCCAGATGAAAGACTGAGTTGCTCTAGATGGAAAATTAATGTAAAAAGTAGGACTTCAGAACCAAAAAGCAGCCTGACTTTTACTCAGGAATTACTGTGGTTTCTCAATATGAATTTTATGTAAACAGATTAACTTTGTTTTCTCAGTGTTTCCAAAGAGCCTGGAAATTAAGAACTAGGTAGTGCTTCTGCCTGTCCCTTAACATCAGTCAACTCTTCCCCAAGTTCAACACCTGTTGAAAATCTACCACACAGTGGCCTTCGTCTTCATCATCTACGCCAACAGATGTGAAGATGCTGAGGGATTCCTCAGATGTTTGTGCTTCTGGGTCTTGTGGGGGCACCACGAAGGGGAGGGAGAATGATCCCGGAATTCCAAAGGTCACTGCTAGACTGAAATAATGAAAATTGCCCATATGTCAAAAAAAAAAAAAAAAAAGCCTCAGATGTGATGACTGGAAAGTCTGGCAATCAGAGCAAGAAGAGCGAACTGAGCTAGAATTTCATTTACACTTAAAAGAAAAGAAATAAACAGAAGACTTTGTATCAGAGTAAAAGGGAAATAATTACTATGTTCCACAGCTCTTGGGCTAGCACAATTAACAATTCAAACATAAAATGAAAGAAATATTTACCTGTAACAAAAGTGATCAACTGTTGACTCATCTACACAAGCACTCACTTCTGAAAAAAAAAAAAAACCTTAGAATTTATTGTAAACAATTTAAAAAGGTGAAAAGTGGAGTAATGTCTTTGGCAAGCAGGGAAGAATGGGATATATTTGAAACTTTAAACACTTAATATGTTTGACTCCTGTTTCTTTATGACTGTTTTAGTATAAGGACACATTTTCCTTCACCTGAAATTATATGAAGACTGCAAGGCGATGTTAAATTATAAAATAAGTTAAAAGTAATTTTACATATGTCAAAATATGTTGAAAAGCTGCATTTTCTGCACAAAATATACTTCGTAATTGTGTCACAACTTCTGTTCTGTAATTTTTTGTTTGTTTTTGACTCTGGGTTATCTAACAGGAGACCAAGAAGTAACTGGGGTAGTGGAGAGGCCAAAGGGTTTGGAGCTCAAAGCTGGGCTGTATGGTCTTGGGTAAGTTATTTCCTTTATTTATTCATTCTCTTGCTGCAGGACTACAGACACCTGTGACAAGCTCTGCACATGTGCTGTAGTCACAGAGATTGACAGCCCAGCCTCACAGAGCCTTTAGGCAATTTCTCTTCAGTGTGCTTGGTGCTAGGACACCAGAAATACAGCAGAAAATGGAGGCTCCCAGGAAGGAAGTGCTCCCAACTCAGCACCCTGGCAGGATGAACTCAGGGAATGCACCCCAGGAGATGTTAAGACTGGGATGGGGGCTTGTTATGGATTACAAACTGGTGGTCAACTTAGCACCAGCTTCAGCTGGTGTTGAGTAAAGATGCTCCACCTGAAGGAAGTTGCCAGCATAAATAGGGACATGGAGAAGAAGAAGGAGGTGTTGTGGGTTCTTCCAAAAGTTGTTGTTCGAGCCGCTGGTTCTCCTGGAGGTGCTTGTCATGCTGGCTTCACCAATATGGACTCAGTCATTATCGTCAGAGGAGCTCGGGACCTCATCAGTGAGAGTGGCTGTGTTCACGTTGCAGGAGCTCCACTCCTCATATTGTGCATCACTTCCTGGCTCCGGAGGGGAGGCTGTGTGCTGGAGAAGCTGGTCACGCTGGGCTTCCTGACCTGTGCTCAACTGTTCTCCATCGTCGGAGGAGCGCAGGACCTCGTCGCCATCAGGGATGGCTGTGGTGCTCTTCAGGGCAGCTCTGCTTCTTCCTTTGAGCGTGACTTCTCGGCTCCTACATAGAACCCTCAACCCACTGCACAGCTCCTTCACCCTGCTGGCATAGACTTTCTAGTTCCACCACTGACCTGTGGCCTTCCCAGCACAGAACCATAAATAAACTGGCATAAGCCCTTATTGTGGGCTCTTAGATTCCTAGTTGGTACTGTGGGAGGCATTGTCATGCATTTGGGTCTCTAGTGGGACTCTTGCATGATATTGCTGTGGGATCCAGGCCCTCGGCTATCCTGGGTCTTGGTGTTGTGGACAGATTCTCCTGCACTTTCTTGTGTTTAACTTTGGGTGACTGTTATAATATTACAAACTCTGTGTCCTGTAGCAGTTTTTCTCCATGTAACCCCTGACGACAATAGGGCTCATGTAGGAGTTGGTCATGAGGTGAAAAGGAGGGATTGTAGAAAGACTGCCTTAGACAGAGATAGCACTGTATGTGAAGACCCAAGGGCACGCTATCTGCAAAGACTTTTTGTGTGACATTATAGCTGCATATGTGTTTGTTTTGAGATGGGAAAAGATGCAGAGTTTCGTTGAGAACCAGAAACTTTGGAGACAAATTACAGACATGATAAAATAATGAATATTACCGGAGCTGGAGGGGTTCCTTCTGCTTTCCCCATTTTAGCCCAAAGAGTTCATGGAAGATCACACAGGTGGAGACTTGAGGTTTTGCTTAGAAGAACAAGAGGAACTTCTTGAGTTTTACCAACTCCCTTGAAGCTAGTGAGGTTGACCTTTCCCAACCTCAAATGCATCTTCCAAAATAAGCACACATTTCAGAGTGATGTTTCTAGAAATTTATATGTGCGTAAAAATTACCTGGGAATTTTGCTAAAATGCAGAGTCTGGTTCAGCAGGCCTGAGTAACCCTGAGAGTCTCCATTTAATGTTTCCAAATGAGACTGAGTTTTGTGGTTTGAGGATCCTACTTTAAATTGTAAGTTCTTAAATCACAAAAGAAAGGCCAAATTGAGGGTGATAAATTTCCTGAAAATCTTAATAAGGTGTTTGAGGTGGTTGCTTTTTTTCACTCATCAGCACTGACTAGTTTAATATCATCAGATAATGGAGTGGGGTGATGTTCTGGGGTATAATGTCACTCTGGTCTCTGGATTTCCAGTGTTTTTTATCTTTTGGGCAAGACTTTTTTATATACTCTTCAAGCAGGGGTAATTCAATCCTCCTTTGAGATACTATTTGTCATAACTCATACTTAGTCTCAGTTACCAACTTGGTCAAAGGCCCAACAAAGCATATTCACAAGATCTAGAAATAGCTTAAAACAGGGCCAATCCAGGTGTTTCAAGAGATGCCCACCAATTTGTGCTGGTTGGAAAGAGTCCATATGACTTTATTAACTGCAGTATTACCTTTCACAGGTAAGTTTCATAATCGATCTGGAATTCATCTTTGTATATCATACAGATTTATTTTTTCCATGGAATAAACCAGTTTGATGTCAATCTTGCAAAAAAAATCTGTTACTTTTTGACTGATTTGTTGTATATCAAATTCCCATAAATGCAGGTGTCTGTATTTTATTACATTGGTCCATTTGTCTGTTTCTGTGTTGTTTTTATTATCTTAACTGTGCAGACGTCTTAATCTCTAGTAGGCTATTAGTGCATCTTATATCATTCCATATTGTTAAACTCTTTAAACAACCCAGTATGATTAATAACTAATAGGTGATTTTAAACTATCATGCAGAAAGGGTGTAATTTCTTAAGCAGGTGTGGCTAGTTATCTCCACAACTTTTTTTGCTGAACGAGATGCATAAGTCAAAAACAAGGTAAATAAGTTCATTTACCACCTGTGATTTTCCTTCTTTACCTTTTCTTACATAATACTTCATCCCTTTTCTCAATAAATATTGACCAACGTTATTGCCTGAATTTTACCCCCCACCTTCAATTCAGTTATGCCTCACAGATAACTATATATGGAAACAGGCCTTTTAAAGAGGTTTGATAAATTAAAATGAAGTCATTACAATGAGCCTTAACTAGAGCAACAAATGCCCTTGTAAGAAGAGAAAATACAAACACAGCGTTCTGAGATAAGACCATGTGAAGACAGAGGGAGGCAGCTATTAGTAAATCAAGGAGAGTAACCACAGAAGATATCAACACCTGGATCTTGGATTTAGCTTCCAGAATTGTGAGCACACACATTTTCATTGAAACATTCAGTCTGTGATACTTTGTTATTTCACATTTATCAAACTAATACAACAAAGCATTGAAAGAATATTTAAAGGAGTGTGTCAAACTTTAGTCTTGATCTTACACATGTGTGTCTTAATCTGACCTTTTTGAATCTGTGGACCTGATTTTGGCCTTTGATTTCTGAGGAATACATCTTGTCAACCATACTTTTGCCATTCCTTCACAGAGATCTATCTGAAACCTAGAGCTCAAGTGCTCCAAATATAAGTCATGACTATTTTTTTCAATTTTTCTTTTATCCAATGATCTCTATATTGTATTATAGCTGTGAAGAGACCTGGGAATTACTCTCGATCTTGGTCCCCAAACCCAGGCATTACTGTGAATACATATCTAGGGTTAGTTTATCATGATTATTTCAGTCTCTGAGATATTTCTCCCCCTTGATTTCTTCCTATCCTAATAAGCACCATGCCGGTTCAAGCCCTTGCTATTCTTGCCTGTTCTATTCCAACTGGCATCCCTGACTCTGTCACCTCCATCTCTCAGTCTATCCTGTCTCCTGTTCCAGTCAGTATCTTCTAAAACATGGTGATCATGTTACTCAAGCCTTCGATAGTTTCATTATTTAATTAATCAAGTTCTAACTATTTAGCAAGACTTTCAAGACCTTTAATAATCAAGGCCAGCTTAGTATCTCCACTTCTTCACTACCACATGTTTGTTTTGCCAATACCCTTTGCTGTGCTGCACCAATCTAGTTTTGCTTCCTTCCTAATATAAACTGTATTTTACATAATCGTGGCTTTGGTCATATTAATGAGTCTGAAATGTCTTTTACTATCTATTTTATGTTTAAAACTTCACACATTAAACTTTTTATATGTCTTTTTGAGATAGGGTCTTGCAATGCAGTTCAGGCTGGCCTTGAGCTTACTTTGTAGCCCAGGCTGGTCTCAAACTTGCAATGATCCTCCAGCCTCAGCCTCCCAAGTGCTGGGATTACAGGCATGCACCACCACACCCAGCTACATTAAACATTTTTATTGGTCTGTTTTGCAGTACATAATAAATATATTCATATAGTCTTGATCCTTTTTATTTCTCCTCTTTCTTCCTTCCCGTCTCTCTCCATCTCCAGATTCCCTTCCCTTCTCCACAATGTCTACCTCACTGTTTTCTATCATATTTTTTAAAAATTACTTATATTTTGAGTTTATCATATAATAGAAGCCAGGTAATATTTAACCTTCTGTGTCTAATTTATTTCATTTAGCATTACATTTTAAGGTTCAAATAAAATTATGTTTTCTCCAGTAAGCTGCCTTTGGTATCACTAATTGGGATTGATAGTAACCCCTCCCCTATAAGACACTTTTCTCAATTCCATTCCTTTGTATTTATCACATTTTGTTCTAGTTTTATATCATTGGTCTTCTTAAGCAGGTGGTGGTGACCTCTGTGAAGGAAAGGACATTTTTTTTCACTTTTTTACACTCACCCAGTGTACTAGGTAGGACTTTGTATATTTCAGGTAAGCTATAAATATCTGGATGAACATTATTTTATTTTATTTTATTTTAAAGAGGATAAAACAGAACAAAACCAGTCAAAACCAACCAGTATAAGAGATACAGGACTTCAAAATATTACAAAATCAACAATACTTGCCATAATGCCTTTTGATGTCTTCAAAACAGTTGCAGATAACTTTGGACATAGTAAAAATCAAAAGAACAGAATGGAATAGAAACAATAAAAACAAAACAATGAATGCAATAAAGGACTTCAAAACAAGCCAATAGTAAATCCAAAATTGCTACCATAATGCATCTTGTTATCCTTGAAATACCTTCTCCTGCCATCAGATTTAACATAATCAAACAAAACAAAAGAGAATAAAACCCAACCCAACAAAACAATGGAAATGATATAGGACCTCAAAACAAGACCATAGGGAATCAGCAATGGCTACAACCCTCAGAAGGAGATCCCCCCTAGATGCCACACTGTGTACCAATATCCTCTGAACCTCTGATCAGACCACTGGCTCTAGACCTGCAATATTAATGAAACACCAAAGCACCACAGGCATCCAATTGCTTTTCACCTCGGTTGCTATTGTCACAGCCTGTGTTTCTTCAGATAAGCCGGTCTCTTTCAGGGGTGTGGGGGAGTGATACTTCTTGTTTGCCAGTCTGGGGCTGGGGCTGGAGTCTGGCTGTCTCCAGTCCACTGGCAGCCCACACATGGTGCTGGTTTCCAGACTAACTTGTTTGCTGCTATGGCCATATTTCTCTCTCTCCCCCAGTCCATGAATGGCGTTGACTCATGGATAGAGGCTTGGGTCTAACTCTGGATGAATAAAGAGAATTTTACAATTATCAATGCTAAAAGAGTTTTGAGTTTGGAAGCATGTAACCAATTTAATTAATTTTAGTCTACTCATTTTATGAAATACAGGTTTTACTCATTCACAGATCCAAAGTACAGTATCAGAAGGTCCATTTCTCTCTTAGCTACAGTATCAGAAGTTTCAGTTCTCTCTGGCTACAAAATAGATATTAGAAAATGTTATATAAAATGAAGTACAAATTAATCAGAGAACTGGAAATTGAATTTCCTTGAAATGTTCTCAGAATAAGAATTCAGATAAATCATTCACAGAGCAAAATTTGATTGCAATTGCCAAATCCAAAATATTTTTAGCAATATTTTCTGATGAATGTCAATTGTCTCAGGGCTAAGATAAACTATGGATATGGCAGAATCACTTTTCTGATTATAAAAGAAGAGCTATTTCCATTACCAGTAGTTTTACAGTTTGAGAACTGTGTAGCAAAACATAGAGGATGTGAGAAATTGACCCGCACTAAATAGACTAACCTTCACTATCTTTACCCTCTTACCTAACCATTTTTCAAATCAAGTCTGGTTTAAGCATTACTGCTTGGACAGAATCTCATAGCGTGATGGCATATCCCATTAAATACTCCCAAGTGGCAGAATCCTTCTGCCTTAGCTCTTGATGTGGTGTTTTGTTTCTTGTTTTTGGTTTGTAATTACACTTCCTGTTGTAGCGTTCGATTAATGTTAGAGGAAACTCAGACCATTGACATTTAAGTTTCCTGTATAACTATTATGTTCGCTTTTTGAGAACTCCCCAAAGATGCTTTGTGGAACTCTAGGTCATCAGAGCCCAAAGTTGAAAACTAGCTTAATAACATTAACTCAACTTTGTAAGGAAACATGAAATTCATTTTTTCCTTGACCATACGAGGTCTGAATGTCTCCATTTCTTAGTAGTTGATAAGGTACATCTTCAGTAAATTTCCTCAACCTTCACATGGAGAATCTTTCTTAATTGTGATTAAATGAAACCCGATCAGAAAATTTCATAGGAAAAGGTAAAATATTAGGCATCTTCTTCATCACTAGAGAGTTCCTTTTTTCTGCTCTGAGCTCTTATTAGTTAAAAAATGAATAAGGAAAATCTTGCATATGAGAGAAAACTTAAATAATTCTAGTTTCTCCTATGATCCTTACAAATCTCCACTGGGTAAATACTACTGTAGAATGGCCATTGCAAAAAAAAAAAAAGTTGACATATCAATGGTTTAAATTTTATTATTTTTTTCATTTTAAAGAGAAAAAAACACAGAAAAGAAAAACAAAAATCAAGAGACATACAAACTACAAGAACAACAAAAAGCCCAAAACAATATCAATATAGGCTTTTAAAACAAGATGATAGAAATTTAACAATGGTTGTAATATCGCATATTGTTATCCTCAAAAGAGTTGCTTAGATTACCAGATATAGACATGCAAAGTTGATCCAAACTGTACAATTTAACTGTTCCTTTTCAAGAACTAATAGAATTAGTAATATAATCATCTTAGCTATTTTATTTATATATAAACAAATTTATATCCTTTTTGTTTACCCTTCCTTCTTTTCTCCTTTCACTATACCAGATATTTTTTCCCTTTGAGCAGTTTCTTACCCTTTCACAGTATCTATTGTACTATTGTAGATTTTGGATCTTATTTACTCTTTCAGTTTCTTATATTAGGGAGACAATATGATATCTACACATGTGAGTCTGATTTATTTCATTTATGAGTATGGTCTCAAGTCTCACCCATTTACCTATAAAAGCCTTGAGTTTATCATTCTTCATAGCTGAGTAGTACTCCATTGTATAAAAATACCATATCTTTTTTATCTGTTCCTCAGTTGATGGGCATTTGGGTTATTTCCAAGATTTGGCTATTACAAATTGTGCTGCTATAAACATGTGTGCACATATATATCTGTGGTACGATGTTTTTAATTCTTCTTGGAAAATATCCAGAAGGGGAATAGCTGGGATGAGTGGCACCTCTAATGGTTTTTTGAAGAATCTCCACACTAATTTCCACAGTGGTTGTACCAGTATACACTCCCACCAACAGTGGAAAAGTGCTCCTTTTTCTCCACAGCTCCTCCAGCATTTATTATTGGTTGGTTTCTGATGACAGCCATTTTTTTCTGGAGTGAGATATCTCAGTGTTATTTTAATTTGCATTTCTTTAATGACCAATGATGCTGAACATTTTTTCATGTATTTATTTGCCATTTGTATTTCTTCATCTGAAAAGTGGGTATTCATCTCAGATGCCCATTTTTTGATTGGGTCTTTGAATTTTGGAGGCCTGATCTTATTTAATTCTTTGTATGTTCTAGATAGAAGTCCTTTGCCTAATGGAGAGTTGGCTAAGATTTTTCCCAATTCATGGGTTTTCTTTTCACTCTGCTGGAGATTTCTTTGACATGGAAAACCTTTTCAATAAGACGAGATCCCAGTTGTTGATTCTGGGACATACTTCCCATGTAGTTTGGTTTTTGTTCATGAACTCTCTACCTACCCCTCTGTCTTTAAGGTTTCTACCTACTTTGTCTTCCAGTAGTTTCAGTGTTTCTGTTTTACTATTTAGATCTTTGGTGCATTTTGACTTTAGTTTAGTGCATGGTAATAGACGTGGATCAAGTTTTAGTTTTCAGCATATGGAAACCCAGTTTTTCCAGCACCACTTATTAAAGAGACTGTCTTTCTTCCAGTGAACTTGTTTGACCCCTTTGTTGAAGATAATGTGGCTGAATGTGTTTGTAGCTGTAGCTGTATCTTCCAAACTATTCCACTGATCTTCAATTCTAGTTTTTTTTTTTCCCATACCATGCCAATTTCATCACAGTAGCTTTGTATTATAATTTCAAATCAGGGATTGTGATGCCTCCTGCCTTGCCTGTGTTGCCAGGAATTGCCTTGTTATTCTAGGTCTCTTCCGGTTCCGTATGAATTTTAGGAATGATTTCTCCAGATCGGCAAGATATGCTAATGGTATTTTGATCGGGATTGCATTAAATCTGTGTAACAATTTTAGGAGGATGGCCATTTTCAGTGTTTGTTCTTCCTATGCATGAGCAAGGAATGTCTTTCCATTTTATGAAATCCTCTTTGATTTCTTTTTTTCAGAGTACTGTAATTTTCAGTGTATAGAAATTTACATCCTTTGTTAGATTGAGTCCTAAGTATTTCATTTTTGGGGGGTGCTGTTGTGAAGGATGTGGTTTCTCTTATTTCTCTGTCTCATTGAGTTTGTTGTTAGTGTACAGGAATGCCACTGACTTTCAAGTGTTGACTTTGTATTCAGCTACGTTACTGAATTTGTTTATTAGATCTAAAAGTCTTTCAGTGGAGTTTTGGGGGACTTCTATATAGAATATCATGTCATTTGCAAATAATGATAACTTAAATTCTTCCTTTTGTATCCTTGTCCTTTTATTTCTCTCTTTAGTCTAATTGCTGTGGTGAATGTTTCCAGAACTATATTGAATAGGAACAGTGAGAGTGGACATCCTTGTCTTGTTCCTGATTTTAAAGTGAAAGCTTTCAGATTTTGTCCATTTAGTAAGATGGGGGCTGTTGGTTTATTGTATATGGCTTTTATTGAATTGAGATAAAAGCTCTCTATTCTGATTTTCTGTAGGGTTTTTTAAATCATGAATGAATGTTGGATTTTATCAAAAGCTTTTTCTGCATCTACTGAGACGATCAAGTGAGTCTTGTCTTTGGCTCTATTGATATGGCATAGGTTTATTGATTTGTGTATGTTGAACCATCCCTGCATTCCTAGGATGAATCTCATTTAGTTGTAGTGTATAATCTTCTTGAGGATTAGCTGCATTCTGTTTGCCAGTATTTTATTCAGGAGTTTTGCATCTATCTTGATTGGGGAGATTGGCCTGTAGTTCTCCTTTTTGGTTGTATCTTTCTCTGGTTTTGGTATTAGGGTAATACTTGCTTCCAGGAATGAGTTAAGGAAAATTGCTTCCCTTTCAATTGACGAATTTGAGGTGTGTTGGCATTGAGTCTTACCTAAATTTCTTGTAGATTTCAGCAGTGAATTCATCAGGACCTGGACTTCTCTTTGTTGGTAAGGTTCTAATAACATTTTAAATTTCATTAAGTGAAATTGGGTTATTCAACAGTTTTATATCTTCTTGACCCAACTTTGGTAATTCATATGTTTCTAGGAATCTGTCCATTTCTTCTGTGTTATTGAACCTATGAGAGTAAAGGTTTTTGAAGTAGGTATTGATGATCTTCTCTTTTTCCACAGGATCTGTAGTGATTTCACACTTTTCATTCCTTACTGCATGAATGAGTTTTCTCTTTCGATAAGGTTGACTAGGGGCTTATCAATTTTATTTATCCTTTCAAAGAATGAATTCTTCCATTTGTTAATTCTTTTTATTGTTTTCTTAGTCTCAATTGCATTAATTTTCACTCTGATCTTTATAATTTCTTCCCTTCTTTGGGCCTTGGGCTTGACTTGCTCTTCTTTTTCTATGTTTGAGGTGTAGCATCCAGTTATTTATTTGTGTTTGTTCTGTTTTCCTGATGTGAAAATTCACTACAATAAATTTCCCTTTGAGGACTAATTTTGTTGTGTCGAACAGGTTGTGGTAAGTTTTATTTGCATTTTTGTCTGCTTGTATATATTGTTTAATTTCTTCTTTAATTTCCTCTGTGACCCATTGATTATTCAGGAGTATATTGTTTAGTTGTCATGTATTTATGGAGTTTTTGCAATTTGTTTTGTCATTAATTTCCAGTTTCATGGCACTATGGTCAAATAATATGCATGGAATAATTTTGATTCTTTTGCATTTACTTAAGCATGTTCTATGGGCTAGTATATGGTCCATTTTAGAAAATGTGCAGTGTGCAGCTGAGAAGAATGTATATTCTGATATTGTTGGGTGGAATGCTCTATACACATCTACTAAGTCCCTCTATTCACAAGTGTGATTCAGTTCTGTTATTTTTTTTGCTGATTTTTTGTCTAGTTTATCCGTCTCTTTGTGACAATGAAGTGTTTAGTTCCCCCAATATGATTGTATTATTGCTTATTTGATTTTTCATGCCTGTTAACATTTTTTTTATAAAGCTGTGTGCTTTCACATTTGGTATATATATATATTTATGATTGCTATGTCTTTCTCTCAAGGTTTTCCCCTAATAAGTATGTAGTGACCTTCTTTATTTCTTTTGATCATTCTTGGTTTGAAGTTCAGCTTGTCTGCAAACAATTGATATGCCTGCTTTTTTCTGGGTTCCTGTCACATGGAGTATTGTTTTCCATCTTTCGACTTCCAGTCTATGAACTTCCTTTTGAGTTAAATGTGTTTCTTGTATATAGCATATTGTTGGATTTTGTTTCTTAATCCACTCTGCCAGTCTGTTTCTTTTGATTGGTGAATTGAGGCCATTTACACTAATGGTTATAAGTGATATGTATTGGCTTATTTTTGTCATGTGGTCTTTCTGTTGTTTGTTCCCTACTTTTACCCTTCTGTTTAATTTCTTGTCCTGCTTATTGGTTGCTTATTCTTTCTGTTGTTGTTCTTGGAATTGCAGTCATATCTATCTCTTTCTAGAGTATCTTTCAGTATTCTTTGTAGGTTGGTTGGGTTGTCATGAAGTTCTTCAGTTGTTCTTTGCCAAGGAAGTATCTTATTTCTCCATCAATTTTGAAAGATAGTTTTACAGGGTACATCAATCTGGGTTGGAAGTTGTTTTCTTTCAGTACTTGAAATACTTCACTCCATGCTCTTCATGACTCAATGGTTTGTGTTGAGAAGTCTGCCATGTTCTGATAGGCTTTCTTTTATAGATGATCTGTTTGTTTTCTCTAGCAACTTTTAATATTCTATTCCTATGCTGAATTTCTGGGATCTTGATTATTAGATGTTGAAGCATAGATTCATTTTGGTTATGACTAGCTGGAGTTCTATATGCCTCGCTTATCTATATGTCAGGTTCTTTTCCCATGTTTGGGTAGTTTTCTGCTATTATGTCTTTTATGTCATTTGTGTTGTCTCCTCTTTCATTAACACCTATCATTCTTATATTGTTTCTCTTTGCATCACCTTTCAGCTTTTGAAGTGCTATTTCCTGATTCCTTGTTATTTTTAAGAGTTGTTTCCTTTCATGATCACTAGTTGCAATCATGTCTTCAATGTCTAAGAGTCTATCTTCAATTTCATTCACATGGTTTTGCCAGCTTTCAATGGAATTTTTGATTTCTCCTTGAATCTGTTTCATGTTTTCTTCTTATTTCCAGTATTGTTCATTCAAGGTTTCCATCAATTTCCTATGCTCCTCTATTTATTTTTTATCTATGCCCTCTTTGGGTGTACTCATCAATTCTTTCATTTTGTTTATCCTTTCTGTTTTTACTTGGCTGATAATTTCTCATCTTATTTCCTTTAAAGCTTCCTGGAGTTGTTTCTTTTCTTCCCTTTCTATCATTTCAGAGATTTCAGGTGTGTGAATTCCAAATTCATCTATGTCTATGTCTCCTGGACTTGATCTGGATGGACTGGAAATTTGACATTGCATTTTGTTCTTTTGTTTGGCATTTTCCTGTGTTCCTCCAAAAAAGGCAATGCCAAGTCCTGGTTTCTTCCCTTTTTTGTGGGCTGCCCAACAGCAGGCCTCACTGAGGGTTGCTGTTGGTTCCAGGTCACTAGGAGCAGACACCAGGTCCCTGTGGGCTTCACCAAGGGTTCCCTGATAACTACAGGTTTCTGTGTGCAGACCCCTGGTCCCTGTGGGCTTCAGAGATGTTTCCCAAGTGTGGATGGGTCACTGAACACAGACTCCCAATCCTAGCATGTCTCACCAAGGTTTCCCAGGTGACTGTAAGTCTCTGATGCAGGCTCCCAGTCCCTGCAGGCCTCAGAGATGGTTCTCAGGTGTGGGCATTCATTGGGTGCAGCTTCCCAGTCCCCATGAGCCTCACTGAGTGTTCCTAGGTCTGGAAGGATCACAGAGTGCAGCTTTGCAGTCCTTTCAGGACTCACTGGGGATTCCTGGATGACTGTGGGTTCCTGCATGCAGACTCCCAGTCCCTACAGGCCTCAGAGATACTGTCTGGATGTGGGCAGACAGCTAGGCACAGCTTCCCAGTCCCCAAGAACCTCACCGAGGGTTTCTTAAGTACTGTGGGTTCCTGGGTGCAGACTCCCAGTCCCTGCAGGCCTCAGAGATGCTGTCCGGGTGTGGGCAGGTTCCTTAGCACAGCTTTCCAATCCCCATTTGCCTGACGAAGGGTTTCTGGATGATTCTAAACTTTATTTTTAATAACTCCATTTACAGAAGAAAATCCTGAAGTTTTAGAGGTCAAGTAACTTACTGAGGGTTACAGAGCAATTAGGTAGCAAAACCAGACCCCAAACCTAGAAACTGTATACATGTGCTGTACAATTTGCCCTTCTCTACCATGCATCACTGCCAAGTGAAGAATGCAAGTAGACTAAGAAGGAAAAAATGGCTTTCTTTTTCCTGTTCATGAATATAACAGAGGGACAGGTAGCATGTCTTTTTTGTAATCATATTTATGACTCATAAAGTCAGATTCAGACTTGTGCAAGCATATACATTCTAGTTTCCTCCTTTATGAGCCTTAACTGTGCTAAATAAACAATGATATTATAGCTCTTGATCCATGGATAAGACATGGATAGCAACAGTTTTACAATATGTAATTGTATTAAGTCACCAAGACTGTGAGTAACAGAAAAACTTTCACATTGACTTTGTGTTTTCCCCTCAGTTTTCCCTTCTAGACTGTAAAGTGCTCAAGAACAGACAGCATATTCTCTTTGAGATCTATGTCCCCAGCCACATAAATAAATGGTAACTAACCTTCAGCACAACTGTATCAGTCTGAAAGTGGCAGTGACCCAATTATAAACAAAAATGTCACAGTCAAGCAAAGATAAAGTAGAGCAGTTCAGTCAAAAACACATACTCTTGGAGTATACTCCATTTATTACTTTGTATTCCTTTTGGGAGGCTGTTTTTAATTTCTTTCTCTTTCAGTATGGCAACTTTGAAGGTGCAGTCAATCCTTTCTACTACTGCCCCAGTTCTACCTAAGAAGAGTTGATTTACACACAAAAAGTCTACTAGTATAGAGAAAGTCATTTATCAGAACTAAGGGGCCTGTTTAAACGGTGGTGGGCATGCAAATTAGTGTGATTGCTGGCCCAGGTCCTGAAAGAAAATATGCTGAACTAAATAGCAAACCAGCTATGCAAGGCTTTGATTTTAAATAAGGTTTGAAATTATACATTTGTACTCTTGCACCAAACTTTTTGTGTCACTATTGAGCATTTCTACCCACTGCATGAGATTAATAAGTGCATATAGGACTGCAGAGATTGCCTCAGGTGGGGGAGTGTGTTTTTGCTAGGAGCATTGTTGGTGAAGTGATAGATTATTTTTTTCATGGTTTTATTAGACAACATCAAAATGACTTTGAAATATAGCTATACTTTTTTCAGTTGTCTTGCATCTGCCTCCCCCATAACATAAGGAAGCTTGAGACAATGAGAGAGAAACCATGTCTGGGGCCAGGATCACTGTGACCTTGCCTTTCTGTGCTAGTTTGACCAGAGTTACTTTGAAAGGTGGTAGTGGATCATTTTCTTTCAAAACTGATGTTTCTCTGCCTTTGGCTGCTCTGATCCACCTACTCCAACAATGGACAGCTTGGGCAATTGATAGGGTGAAGTTCAGGAATTTCTGGATGTGGGTAGCAAATAACAGGAAGTGGTGCAAGACACCTTTGGCTATTCCCGCTTAGGTCCCACCCTCTCCCCCATTCCACCAGTTCCTTTGTCCCATTTCTACTTGGCAACTACTACTCAGCTTACCAAAGGGATGGTAATCAGAGTTAGTGGGACTTCTTCAAATATAATAGTATAATTAAACTCTCATGATCTTATTTCCACTTACTTTTACTTTTTATGTAGTTATATAGTGAGACTAATGAATAACACTAAGGTTATCTCTGTGTTGGATCAGCTGTTGAGGGTACAAAGAAAGATACAAAGTTCATGCTAGATTATAACCCCCATTCATAAGGTTAATTTTAAATTTTGTAATTAAGAAAACTATATTATATTAAAATGAATAGCCATGTACCCACCCTGTTTCTTAAGAAATAGAACACAACACTGCCTTAGAATTCCACCACCATCTTTTACCTCTCAAGGGTAACTGTAATCTTAAATATTGTGTTATTAATTTCCTTGCATTCCTTTATGGTTATACCACATATGCATATATACTTAAGCAGTAAATCACTTAATTTTGTGAACATATGAATTTTATATTAGTGGAATAATATCTATGTATATGCTTCTTTAAAAACTCAGAGCTATGTCTTTGAGTTGATTGTGTTGCTGTGTATATCCAAGGCTTGTTTATATTTTGTTATTGCATAATATTCTATTGCTTGAACACGATTTTTCTTTTGCTGATGGATATCAGTATTTTTCCAGTTGCCTGATATTACAAACAATGCTTCTATGAACATTCATGTGTTCTGACATTCAGGGGTACATGCACAAGTGTTTTTTGGATGAATGTTCCTAAGAGAGTACTGGCACACAAGGTGTGCACATTTTAAATTTGACTAGGTGCTACCAAATATTTTCTATATTACTTCACATTTCTATGTTTAGTTTATGAGGTTTGCCAACATTAATTTCTATCAATCTGTTAAGTGTGAAGTAATATCCACTGTTTTATTTGGGTTTTTCTGGTTAGTAACAACACGAAGTATCTTTTCATATGTTTGAGTCATTCATGTTTCTTGTTTCTTGAAATTCTATTCCTATGTTTTGATCATTTTTAATTCAGCTTTATTTTTATTGGCTTTAAATTCTGTCCTTTGCTATTTACATGTGATGAAATGCAGAGACGATTAGAATAAAAAATTTAGAAGGTGGCTCTATAAAAGATGACTATGATATTTCCATACAATAGTGAGATAAACTATTGCTATGAATATAAAATGGATTATATCATGCACACAGACATGTATATACAGGATATATAGCCTGACCTGATTACTATAATGAATAATCTCATTATTGGCAAATAATCATGTTTGACTCCTTCCTGTAGTAATGTTTCATTTTATTTTTCTAGTCTTACTGTGTTAATCTGGGCTTATAAAAATTGATGAACAGAAATGCTGATAGAAGATATTTTGTACCTCATTTTAAAAGAATGCTTGTGTGGTTCCGCCACGAAGCTGATGCTTCTTTTGATTTTATTATGCATCCTATCAGGTCAAAGAAGGTACATTGTATTTTTAGTTTACCTGGATTTTTAAAAAATTTATGAGTATGTGTTGAATTTTATCAAACGTATTTTTGGATTTATTGAAATGATTATGTCTTTCTTAATCTATTAGTGTGATGATGGTGAATTATACATTAATACACTTTACCTTGTTAAAATATCCTTGTGTTTTTGGCATAAATTCAAATTGTCCATTTTATATCATCTTTTAAAATATATTGTTGCACTTGATTTTGTTAATATTTTGTTTAGAATTTCTTCATCTTTGCTCATGAATAAGATTATTTTCCTCTTTAGTGTTTGCCTTTGTTTCACACTGGGATTTTATTAATTTGGAAAAACATTTTGGGGAAGTGTTCACTCTTCCCTCAATTTTCAGAAAAATTTTGTAGTGAGATTGGCAGCTTTTATTCTTCTATATTTCTCACAGTCTTTTAAAATAACTTGGTTCTTACATATATTTTATTTTTACTACTGAATTAATTTTTTAATGACTAACAACATCACAACTTTTTCATGCTGTAATACGCAGAAAAAATGATCTATGCAACAAAAATACCTGGAAAAATATTGAGAGGGTCTATATATACTTACTGCAAGCATTCATTTCAATTAAGGTAAATAACTACAAGTGTATAAACCTAAATATTTTAAAATTGCATAAACTATAGAATTCTGTTTTAATTTTTACATTAACATTACATTAAAATATTTTTAGAGTCTTTTTTTTCTTTTTTCTTTTTGGTACCACAAATCAAATTGTGGGCCTCACACTTGCTAAGGAGGCATTGTACCACTAAGCTACATCCCTGGCCCTACATTAAAATATTAAATAGAAAATTTCTAAACAAAATATTTTAAAAGTGTTTAATCAGATTTTCCTTTTGAATAAAACGGCTATGTATAATTCCTAATCAAAACTTTAAAACTTAAATTCTTTTTTTTTTTTTTTTTTTTTTTTTTTTTTGCGGCACCAGGGATTGAACTCACAACCTCGCACCTGCCAGGGCAGGCACTTAAGGCACTGAGCCAAACTCCCAGCCCTGGTTTTTTGAGGCAGGGTCGCATTAGGTAGCTCAGGCCGGCCTTGTGCTCGCGTTGTAGCCCAAGCCGGCCTTGAACTCACAACGCTCCGCCTACCTCAGCCTTCTGAGTGCTGGGATTAAAGGCGTGCGCCACCACGCCCAGCTTAAAACTTAAATTCTTGATAATTGTCATCAACGTACTTTGTTCATATAGTTTAATGAAGAAACCTTCTCAACATTTTTTACAATATTATTTAAAGAACCTAATAATTTTCTTTTATTAAGTACACTATTGAAATTTTTATTATTTTACGGTAGTAAAAGGGAATTCTAATTTAATGGAACTGTTCTTTAACTTGTAGACTTTTTAAGCAGCATCATAGCAGTCACTTTGAAAGGATACAGTGATGTCCTGCTAAAAGGTCCCATCATTATACTCTGATTTCTCTTCAGATCACATAAATCTTTCACCTTTTAAAAGGTCCCATCAGCCTGAAAGACAGAAATACCCTCTACAGTGATTTGAATTAATGTCGCTCCCAAATCCAAGCCTGTTCAGCAACTCTAAATATGACTGTGGTTGGAAATGGTGTCTTTGCAGATACAGTTCAGATACAGTTGTAGTGGGTTGAAGCAGGCTCTAACTCCAGCGACTGGTATTCTTATAAGGAAAAGGGCAAGATACAGAGAGACACCTAGTCACAGAGGGAAGAGACTGTGGTGACAGAGACAGAGACATGGGACCACGAGTGAAAGATTGCCTGGAGCCTCCAGAAGCTCAGAAAATACGAAGAAAGATTCTTCCTTAAAGACTTCAGAGCGAGTGTAGCCTGCTGACACCATGATCTCAGGCTCAGAACTATGAAAAACTTTCTGTTGTTTAAATTTACCCTAAGAAACGAAAATACCCACTGATGAGGGCAGATGGAACACTTCATGGAGTTTGTTTTCTAAAGACCAAGCCTGGTTTCCCAGCTTTTATGCCCTTGAACTGTGATATACTGATTGAAGGCCACACTTCTTAAGAACCAAGGCCGTCACCTCCTCTGACACCCGCTAAACTGCTGTCTGCCAAGGTCTGCGTACAGATGGCTCACAGACCCGACAACCAGTTGGCCGAGTTCCGGTGGAACAGTTCTCCCTGAGTTCAGCCACTGTGAGAGCACAGTGACACTTGCGGGGCTCGCCTTCCGCAAGGACTCTGGGCCACTGCTCCCTTGGCTGATCAGTCCTCCTTGCTGTGCCGGGAGAGACCGTGCATCTGGTGGCGGAGATCAGCCTGGTGGAAGTTAAGCTCAGGTAGCCTGACGAACTCGACTCTTAGCTAACAAATCTCAGCCAGTAAACCTCTGCAAGTACCCGGATGTAAAAATTGCCTCCTGCGTTTCTGATTTTGGATTTTTGCTCTCTCATTTCTGACCTTTGAGGGAAACATTTCTCACTTCTGCTACAAATTTGAAATTCTAAAACATTTTTTATTTATTGTTTTGTACAAGAAGGTTTTCTTCGAACATGTGAAGAAAATAGAATGAGGCTGGATTTTTATTTTTATGCTGGTCTAGGCCTCCATGTGTTGCTGTGCCCTGGAGTAGGACGCTGGTATATGTCTGCATGTGAAATCTGCTTGTGAAAGCGTAGAACGCTTATCCCTTAGACTTACCAAACCTACAATGACCACATTTTCAGAATCTTAAATCAAAACATATGGGCTGACACACATTACTATAATACATATGGACAAAAACCTCTTCTGAAATTTAAATTTTCATGAAAAAGGTAACTAATGGTCTAGTTTCTGGCATTCGACTCAGGCTTAAAGCCTTAACCTGACACTCAGCAATGTTGCATGAACAAGTTGTTTATATTCCTTACTTTCCACATCTTCATCCATAAAATAGTAGTACCTATATCACTGAGCTGTGGTGAGAATTAAATAACTTAATTCCTATAAAGCACTTGATCCACATCAATCAATCCAATACATGCAACCATCAGGCATACAATAATCACTACTCAATAAATGTTAGTTATTACCATTGTTACTGTTGCTGTTGCTTTCCATGCCAGAACTACCTACTGATAAATTAATAGGAAAAGAAAGGCTGGTTGTGCCTCTTCTCCTCTTGCTATGTGAGCTCCTTTCTACTACACATTCCTGTTTCTTAGGATTCCTGGAGTCTCCCAATGATATATAATTCCTGCCACTGCCCTGCCCACAATGACTAAGGTCTGTGCTTTAATACCTTTCCCCCTATTTTGTTGCACTCTTATTAGAATGTAACCGGACATGCCTATCACATTGAGTTATACTAAACTAGTCTAAGGTCAATGAAAATGCAGGTGAAAATATAGGAAAGCCCATTTAATGCCAATTTAGCATACAGTATTTAAGTTTAGTGGAAGTTGCAAGTGCTCCAGTGAAGAGAATGTTTAATGTTACAGGTATATAAATGCAACAGTGTCCTGGTACTGCCTGGTAAGCAGGGAACATTTTGATATCATGGAGGCATAATCCAAAGAAGATAAAGAAAAATAAGTTAGGCAGTGAAAAGGTAAATATATACCATTATTATTCTCATTTTACAAATAAGAAAATTGTTGCTCAACTGTTGTGTAATCTTCTTAGGTCACACAAATATTCAGTAGGGAGGATTTGCATCAGCTCTCCGGAATAAAGCCTTGGCTCTTATACAAAAAGCTAGTGAGTGTAAGTTAGTGAGTAAGGTGTGTGTCAGAGTCAGAACCTAGCACAAAGTGCATTATAAAGAAAAGGGGAAACAACAGAATTATGTCAGGAAGCCTTGAGGAAAAGAGAGTCGACTTTCAGAAATTAGCAGGTTGTTACTGAAGTTGTTTATTAAGGTGTTATCAGTAAACAATGTTTTACTATGGAAGGACAGCTGTATAATCCAAGAATAATACAAAAGAGGCAAAATGTCACCATTGGGACCTTGATCCTGACACAGGGACTTGAAGAATTCAGCTGTCCTTTGAAGACAGTTGGTAGTAGCTAGTTAAGTCACATTTCTGGGGGGAGATACATATATACATATACACATATGTGCTACAATTTACTGGCTGTCCACATCCATCCCTCATATCAGCTGTCACCTCTGCAGGTAACTCAGTGTACTAGATACTGTTAGAAACCCAAAGACGGTGGGGTTGCCTTACACTCAGCTGACTATGTATAGTTCAGCTATCTGGTAACTTTATTTTACTCTGATAGCATTCTGTGTATTAATTTCTTTGAGTACAATTTTCAGTAAAAAGAACTTCTTTCAATCTTTGATAGCAGAGAAATATCAAAATCTGGCCAGAGATGTAACTGATCAGGTGTTTGAGATTGCCTGTGAAT